>APFE030756502.1:125823-194621 GCA_000404065.3 Pinus taeda
CTCTCTCTCTCTCTCTCTCTCTCTCTCTCTCTCTCTCTCTCTCTCTCTCACAATACTCAAAACTCTATAACTCAAGACTTAATACTCAATAAGAAGTTATAAATTCATGCCAAGAACCAAACTATTGTAGAATCTTAAATAAATCTGCAATGAGATAAATAAGTCATTCCCAAGAAGGTATTGATGACAATGGTGGATAATTCGAAGATTTTTATGGAGGTTCCACTTGGCTATATATGTAGTCTCTCATAGACTACCCACACACAAAATTCACCAAATTTCTCCCACTTGTGATGCCTAAGAGCCTATTTACAGTAAATGCTCCCACATTGTCTCTCGTATTTTGCATGTGGGATAACTAAATTTTTATTTAATGTTTACTTTATCTTTCATGTTTTGTATGTGGGATAACTAGTGTAACATAACACTCCATTAACTAATACAATAGAACCTTCTTTTTATCCTCATTTTGTCCTTTTATCCTCCTTGAGACCTTCTTGTCCATAAGGCCTCTTCTTACAGGAACCAAAACTGAAGAATGAATTTAATTCTCATTGGGTCTTGGTTTGATGGTTAAGTAAGGGTGTTTCACACCACACAATGTTGAAACCCTTTGTACATGGTTTTTCCCTATGCAAGTAGGTTGTTTCACGTAGTTGTGGTATGACTTTAACAAAATAGATGTGTCCACCTGCAACATCTCAGCTGAAAGGATTCTTTTGGGATTTTTTTGAGTGTTGTAAGCTGGCTACATTCCATTTTAATGCTCCTAGAATGGGAAACTCAAAAACATCAATTTAACGGAAATTATCTGATTTGAGATCTAATCAAGGGTATTGGGGTTATGCTTGGTTCTAGGCATGTGTAAATAAATATTAAAAAATATTAAGCCTAGTGGGGTTTGGATTTGTGTATATGCTGCTCTTGTGGTGTTTGGATTTGTATAGATGTTTTTCTGGTGGGGATTAGATTTGTGTTGTTTTTTATTTGATGGGGGTTGGATTTGTGTAGTCGTTAGTTTGATGGGGTCTCTCTTGTGCATGTATCAATTCGTTGTCTTTGTGATTATTATTTTCTATTAGTGTCTTATGTTATATGTTGGTACAGTAACATTAGGCTTTGGTAGATAGAGTTGTTTGGCCTTTGTAGTAGGTAAATCTATTGGGAATTGGGATTGAATTCCTTAGTGTTGGTCATTGAATTTCATAGTTCTGGTCAATGTCGAACTGTACCATTTGAGGTATTAATGAGAATTAGTATATATAAGATATTATTATAGAATATGATTTTCTTATTTGGTTCAGTTAATTTTTCTTTCGTTAGTTATAGTTACTCAGGTCAAAACATATATTAACCCCAAGGTCGAATTTTCTTTATTCATTATGAAGTTGTTCGTACCATGCAATCCACTTCTTGCATTGATGTGTCTCACAATATGTATGTATCATTATATGCAATGGATTTTTTCCTTCTTATATATGTTCTTCTAAATGTTTCAAGGAACATGCCTTTAAGAGCTTTACTGCAAAGGGTGGACCTCCTTTGGCTTAAGTGAAATGGTAACCTAGGTGAATCAAAATCCTGCACTGATCAACATCTTGTTGTTTTCTACGTTTGTTGGGAAGAAAAAAATGTTTCTTAATTTAGTCATTCATTGTTTCTTTCTCTTTTGTACGAAGTTTTAAAGGATTACACATCTTATATTTTGTATTTTTCTGGTACTATAATAATTGTTTGAGCTTATCCTTACTTTAGCAGAGTCTACCATATAAAAATAGTTATATCCTCATTGCATTATAATTGGCTTGGATCCTATGACTTTAATTTCCCATGGTCGATTGACTCAAACATAGGTTTATTCTCATAATTTTAGTATCAGATACTGAGTTTGAGGTTTGACTCAATGATGAACCAAACCAAGGTTATTTTACCATTTTACACTTGCATTAAGAGTAGTAAGGTGCATATATAATATAGGTAGATGTTTCATGTCTAAAATATTAATAAGTAAGTCATTAAACTAATAGATTCAAAAATCAGATTATAATATTAACAATATATAATCCTAAAATGAACCAACATAGATTCATCTTCAAAATATCATTGCTGACATGGGAAGCTTTTGTAGTTTCAGAAATGGGTACATGTATTAGAAATGTCAATTTCAACATTTTTAAAAAATGCATCTAGTTTTTATATTTAGGGGATTGTAATTGTTGAGCGTTTTCCATAACAAGATTTGAGTTGCTTTGTAGGTACACTGGTTGATGATATGTTTGAGTGGCATGTCATAATTATGGGACCTCCTGATAGTCTATGTAGGGGGTGTATTTGTGGTTACTATTAATTTTCCTCTTGATTATCCATTCAAGCCTCCAAAGGTATGTTAATCAGCCATGAAGTATCTCGATTTGTGCATTATTTATTTTGTATTTGATAGGTGATATGTTTATTTTTCCATTACTTCTGTGTTTACAAGATTTCTTTCTAATGTTTTTTGGATTGAAGAGTTCATAAATGAGTTTTAATTTTGATAGTAGCCTTAGGATTTATCCTTTCTAATTCATGCATGTGACAAAAAACCTGGGCATTTTAAAGCATATTGAGGCTCTCCATTTGACAACAAAGTGGAACATCCCTGGTTCAATGACTTATCCAGTTTTTAATGGATTTCATTGTTGAGATGACCAATGGTAGAACCTTTTTATTGAGCCAAGGAAATTGAAATCATATTAATTAGAAAATGGTTTTAAATTGCCCTGTACTTTTTTACACGAAATAGAAATGATTGCTGTAGTTTTTGCTACATAGGTGCTCTAAGAGCTTGTTAGAGTTTTAAACGCAATCATAAGTATCGTGCCCTATTAAAAATCATGCTCAAATTTTGTAGAAGAAATAGCATTGATATAGTTAATATACCATTAGCTATGCGTTATATAGATATGTAAAGTTCAATATGTAAAGCTCCACATCTAATGCAGGTAGATTAGCAATTTTATTTTGGTTGCACATATCTAGCATATGCAGTTTTTCAAAATGTGCCATTTAATGAATGTTTTATATGAATTATAATGATTCTGTTACTTTTAAAGGTTTTCAAATACTGTGCGGTTTGCATTCTACACTAACGTTTTTCGTCAAAATACAAACAAAAATAATAATATCTACCTAAACATCTTGAAAGAACAGTGGAATATTGTATTAACAATATCGAAGGTATCATTTATTCTAAGGTAGCATATTACTATTCCCTTGTTGACATTTGTAGCAAATAGAAATTATTTCCTTTCAATATTGTCTTTGTTAGACAAATATTTTGTTGATTGCAAGTTTTATTATCAATTTGCTCCTTGTTGACAGATCCAAACCCTAATGTTCTACTTGTGATGAATATTTCTGACATGTACAACAATGACAAGCACAAGTACGATTCAACTGTAATAAATTGGACCCAACAACATGTAATGGGTTAGACATATTAGAAGAAAATTGTTACCTATACAACATCAACCCTAACTGAATTTTCTTTAAGGTCATGGTTATAAAACTAACCTCCTCTATGAAATGTTATTACAAGTTTCATTTCCCCAAATTTCCTCGAAATGATTACATCGGCAGGTATTAGGTGTTATGTTATTTTTTAGATGTGGATCTGCATATTTTAAGACCACGATAAACTATTGCTGCTCTTGCTTGTTCCATTGTATAAAGAGATGGGAATTATTGTCATTTCTTACTTTACTCTAAGTTTTTTCTATTGATGATACCAAATTCTGCAATATTTTGAGAGTCAATTAGCGGTTGTTCTCTCAATAACTGATAATGTGATTATTTCCAATCTAATGGTGATTATTTATTGATTTTCCTACAAGTTGTATTACCATTTATGCTTAATCATTTTCCAATGGAGTGGCTATATCGATAACCATCTTTATCTAGTGCCCATGGGAAAAATATGTAAATAATATTTTTTGTGTTCTATCTTAATGAAGTTATGAATCTTAATTGAAATTTACTATGACAAATATCGCCTAATGATATGAACTATTTATTAGCCAAAACAATTCAGAAATTCCAACCTATTATTTAGGCAAAAAAAAGACACAAAAAAATATATAGATAAATGTCTTGAATCTAGTTGTTTTGAGGATGCTTATTGCAAGTTTGTTCCATTATATTTTAGTGATTTTGAAATATGGTGTGAATAAGGTTATATATCTTTAAATATGTATGTTGGTACAAACACGTTGGTCAAAGTTGTCATTGATGTCAATATGCCATTGAAGATGGCTAAATTCCCTAACCGTAATTACTTAGAAGCCCTAGAAAAATCACCTATCTAAACCCTAATCCTAAATATATAATAGCCTAATCTAAGAAACCCTAACTTACCATAAATTGGTTCTATTATTGAAGATGCATTGTTTCTCTAGAATGCATTCCCTAATTAAGATGCATTAATGAAAACCTAAAGGAATTATGCCCTTGTCAAAACGTAGAATGAAATTTCCCTTGCACTCCTATTGAATAACCTAATAAGACCTAAAAACCATATTCTAAGATAGTCATAAAATAATGAGCTTTCATGAAACTTGGAGGCATCATTTTGAAATGACTCCTACACCAGCCAATATTGGCCTTAAAGTTGTTCCCAAGTACTACTCACATGCCTCCAAACTCCTTGTCACTTGAGAGATATGAATTTTCTAAATTTGAACTATCAAACTACTCATATAAGCCTATTGATTTATGTATGCTCAGGACCTTTACAAAGAGACGTGTCTCTTCTATTTTAAAAAACCACCATATATAGCCAACTGAATTAATCCATTTGAGAATTAATTTCGAATCCATAAGAAGTAAGAAAGGGTCTGAGGTAAGTTTTCAGGGTTGTAGGTGCAACATGCATGGAATATTGTTTGAGTTCTGATATTCCTATTATAGGGCCTTCTCTTCAAGTTACTTTTGCACAGAGACTAGCGAAGGTGGAGAAAATGGTGTTAACCCTTGAAAATAGTGTGGATATCTTTATGTAGTAAACTATGGGCTGTAGGGTTCCTTATGTAGGTTTCCAAAGACTAAAGCAGTGAGTGGTAAGTCCTAGAAAGGACAACAAAAGAGAGCCAGCTGTGTGGGGAAGGGTAACATAGATTTGGAGTAGAATTTAGGGAGAAATTGAAGTTTGTGAAGCTCTGTTGTGAACGCAGTGAAAGATAAAAAGATTCAGAGTAAATAGAAGGTCTTTGAGAAGAGACCAGGCACGTGATCTTAGTAAATGCAAAGCTCAAATTTCAATCATCAACCAATTTTGGAGTTTTTTAGTACAACAGACCTACATGTTTTGATCTAACAACAATCGTCATTACAAACAAAATGAACATATACAATTTATTGTTCTATTCTATTTGGTATTGAAGGAGATTTCCTTGTGGCCTTGGGTACTTATATATAATGATTTTTATCTTGCTAGGTGGCATCTCTTCACAAGTGTCTCATTGCCTTTGGATGTTGGATTATTGTATTATTTGCTGATATTTTTACTGAAAGTTTGTATAATTATCATAGGACGGATACTAATCTAAGTGTTCAACACACTCTATTATTAACGAGAATCCATACATTAAAACAAGAATAGGGGGACAAGGAGCACTTTGAAAAGGTTTTTTTTTTACACAACCAAGGGGAAAATGTGGATTGATGTTGGGGTATTTACACCTAACATGGAAAACTTTGAAAAGGTACCCTATTTCACAAGTGAAAATTAAAGCAAGAATAGGGGAACAAGGATAATTTTGAAAAGGTAGTATATTACACAAGCAAGGGACAAATGCGGATTGACGTTGAGGTATTTACACCTAACATGGAAAACTTTGAAATGGTGCCCTATTTCACAAGTGAGCAACATGGTTTGACTAAATCGAGACTTCACATGGTCAAAAAATTGGTCATTGTTCTTGGTGAAGATTATATCACCATAGTAATTGTTTGAATTATCTCATGTGCATCATCAAGATTAACAAGCTAAAACAATAACATCAAAATTACAGCTACATAGTACAAGAAATTGATCCATTTCTCACACCAAACCTGGAGAGTACAATAAATTGACCAATTTTCTCATGCCAAGTGTCATGTATCTATGAGAAACTATTTTTCATTCATTGGGTGACCAAAAGCCTCTTTGTAGATTTTAGGACATGGTATATTTGAATTACTAGAAACAAGGGATAGAGATGGAGATGTGCATTGGGGCCATCCCTAACAGAAATAACAACCAAACACATATAGTCTAAGTTTGAGCTACAAGAGTTGGTTTGTTTGGGTTCAATTTTAGGTTAGTTTTTTGTTTGATTTGTTCTCTATATAATTTATTTGAGATTAATAACTTATGTGGTGATTGTGATTCTAGGTTGAATTTCTATCATAATTCATGTCTATGATCTATTATACCTTTGATGTTGCATACAAAATTTCATATGTTTTTTTTGTTGTTCCATATGAAATTTGATATGATGTAAAGATAAAAAATGGCTCAAAGTGAAGAAAATTAATTTGGAATTATGAAATAATTTTGGAGGCCATTGAACATGCTATAATACAATGCAACAATGTTAGGGAAAAACTTAAAGTATCTTAAACTAGGAATGTTGATCCTTAACCAAAAGACCATACCATGAGTTATTAGAAAGAAACCATTAGTGTTAAGGGTTAGCAGTTTTATGGGATAGGTTTAGTGATAGGTGGTTAAGGACTAGTAGTTAGTGAAAAATTAGGAAAGGGGTTAGCATCAAGGAAGTTAATTTTAAGGTTAGGATTATATAAGATTTGAACCCAAACAAACCATGACATGCTTTTGTAACTTCACCATTGTAGGTTTCTCTAATACAGTTGCATTACTAGATGAATTAGTCACTAAGCTCATGTTGATTCCATTTACTTAACCCTAAGTTGATTTCCTTGAGTTAACCTCAAATTGATTCCATTCAATTTGTTTCTTGTGGCATAGCTTACCACCTCCAACACTTTTCATTGAATGCTTTAATTCTTGCTACCCCTATGATATTCACCAATTTAGAGCTACACATAGGTGTCTTCCACTAACTTTGCCTTGGAGTGGCATTTTCTTTGATGAATTTGTGAAAACTAAGTTACATTTCAGGCCTTTACTAGGATGAATCTATGAACACTAGGCTACATGTAAATGGATCTTTTGTTTAAAACAAATACCACATTTAGCAAAGAAGATAACTACAAGTTGAAAAATTGATTTCATGTTACTTTACCACTTGGATCTCCTTATTTTTTATTTGTAAAGGTCGTCATTCCCTTTTTTTGTCTTTAAATTATCTCTTAGCAAGGGGTAAAATTGTGCATCATTACACAAGCGTTGATCATTCATAATCAAGTAAATGAAGCATTTTAATCAAGCTATAACAATGTAAATAAATGCACTTGATATGTAAGAGGGTTTTGACATCATCAGACTAGCAAGGCATAACATAGTGAAAGGACATTTAAGGATCATCACATTGAAACTTTGAGTTACGAAATATATGATTATTGAAGTTTCACTTAAAGATTTGGATCAATTTTAACAAACTCCTTTCTATATTTCATATAAAATTAATTTATTTATTTCAAAAAAACAATAAATTAGTAAATGTCTCATAACCTAAACCATCCCTTAAAATTAAATTATTATTATTATTATTACTACTACTTATTTGTTTTAAATATTAGTTTTACTATTTGTCTCATGAATACTCATTCGTCCTTGTCGGAAAAGAAGTCTTGAACTTAACTTGACAAAGAACACAATTTTTTAATTAATTCCATGAAAGTTCCCATGTTTATGAGATGGATATTCCATAGTCACATCATATACATTGACATTAGAGAAATCTTTCACATTGAAGAAGGAATAATCCATGCTAGAGGATTGAATAAGGGAGGGTAATAATTAAAGGTTGAGTGTAACTTCGAGTAGGGTTTTCTCTATGTGAATGTCATTTGTCATTACAATTTGCTAAAGATTTCATTTTATATGTTGTTGGAGAGATTTTCCCATAGTTTATAAGTGAAATAGGAAAATCACAACATAAAATACAATACTTAATCAAAAACATACTTATGAATACGACATAATTATTTAACTTAGCAACTTGGAGCCTATTATAACTTTTTTTTGGTAAATAAAAGAAAAGATTTATGTTATTGAGAATTTACAAAGGATCACAACGCATCATTGTAGAGATTATAAAAATTTTAGTATAGTTTAGTGTCCCTATACCATAGTCTATATATACAGCATTTTCCAAAAAATTGACAAATTGCTCGTCACTTGCTTGTAATTTGTAACTACTATAAAAAAAAAGGTTGTTACTTATAAATAGTGGTGGTTGCTCATGTCCATCATAATTCACCATGAATGCATGAGCATAACAATATTCTTAGATATGCATTGCAATAACACACAAAGAGGTTACTTTCCTTATTCCTCTCTAGAGGCCCAAATGTGTTGTAATAAGTTCCCTTCGCTTGAGAGAGAGTGTGTGAATTATTAATTGAGTGATGAGGGTATAACCCATCACTTTATATGGATTTGCGATTTGAGGCCCTGACCTTGGTTGTAGATAGTGGGCTTGCTTGTAGAGGGTCTAGACTTGTGGTTGAACACCTTATTTGGTGCAAACATATTCACAAAGATTCACCAATTGATTTCTCATCATCATATAGATCAATTGTATGTAATTACATATGCATGCATATAGTTAGTCTTCCTAAAACATGGTTGATATTTGTGTGCCTTAGACCATTAAATTCCAAAAGTCATTGTTGGATGTCCTTGAATGTGGGTTGAGTAATTTCACTATGGGATAACTAATATGCATCTACAATATATATCAAAATAAAAAGGATGTATTGTAGATAATTGTAGAATTCATGTGGGATCATAATAGAGGCATCATGTCACTCATATGTCACTACACTAGGGATAGAAATATAAAGGGAGATGAAAAATGTTAATGAAAATATGGATACCTACAATATCTAGTGAATGTAGAGGTTTTTTAAATTTGGAAGGTTTATTGATTTTGTATTGGTAAGGGGTTAAATAAAGTGATTTTTAGAGGTATCTTCCAATATGTAGTAAAATTAAGGGAATTTTTTAGTATGCCATGAATGCATGTGCTATGTCAGAGGTTCATTGAGTGAAGCCCTCATCGTTGTTGTAGGGTTGCATAAAACTCCCACTTACAACATGAATGAATGTCACGGAAAGCAGACACTGATGGTCAAGCTAAAAGACTCAAAAATAGATGCGTTCTTTGATTCTAAGCTGGAACACAACAAGGGAAACAAAAAGGGAAAGAATATCATTGATGAAAAATTGACTCTAATGGTAGCCACCAGCAAGCTCCAAAAGGTAGAACCTAAGGACTCACAGGAGGTGGAGCACCTCTTACACTCACAGATGTGGGTAAATTGTTCACCAGTGTAGTTCATATTGGATAATGGGATCTAGAAGAACTTGATATCAATTTAGGTCATTAAGAGATTGAAGCTACCAACAACATTTCACCCACAGTCATACACCATCAAGTGGCTCCTCCAAGGGCAAGATCTTTATGTCAACTAGTAGTGTCGCCTTCCTTATAGAATCAAGCCATTTGCAGATGAGATATTGTGAGATGTTTCCCCTTTGTAAGCCTGTGATGTTTTATTAGGTCAGTTATATCAATGGAAGCAACATGTTGTATTTGAATCCAAATCTTGTTCTGTTATTATAAATTTGGGTCAGAAATTATACAAGATACCAGAGGTAGCCTCACCTATCACCTTTTCTTTGATCTCTGCTAAACAATGCAGTAAGATCATTTCCCAGATTGGAAAATTTGTCTTCCTTATAATTCACCCTAAGAGCAAGAGGAAGATTGTGGCCACATCCATAGCCTCCACACAAGGCTCCTCCACATGGAAGCAGCTGATGGACAAGGTTGTGGAGGAGTGCAAGGACATATTGACCTCACCCATAAGGGTACCCCTATACTTTTAGGTCAATAAATCCATCTATCTAACCTCAGGCATGCCACTATCCAATGGATTGATCTATCGATGCTCTTTTCTAGAGAAGATGAAATCAGGAGGCGTATTCGGGATTTTTTGTGCAAAGGGAACATTAGGCCAAGTTCATCACCCTATGGCAACCTGATCATGTTAGTACAATTTAAGGACATAAAATAAAGGATCTGTATTGATTATCGACTATGGAATAAGATCTTTTTCTAGAATAAGTGTCCAATCCTAGGGATTGATGCATTTCTAAAATAGCTCAAGGGAGCCAAATATTTCAAGACGATTGACTTGAAGTATGGTTATCACTAGGCACCAATTGAACCCTCTGATGTGTGGAATATTTCCTTCAAATCCAAGGAGGGCCTATTCAAATGGTTGTTCATGCCTTTCAGGTTATCGAATTCCCCCGTAACCTTCATGACGTTGATGGATGACATATTGCAGCCCTTCACCAACTTGCTCGTGATAGTGTATTTGGACGACATCCTGATCTTCAACGATATGAGAACCTACACCATATTCGATAGGTCCTCAAAACCCTTCCACAACACAAATTGTGTGTCAATTTGGAGAAATGCACTTTTGGTATGTCTTGGGTTAATTATCTGTAGTACATCATGGATGAGTGGGGTGTGCCTGTGGACCCATCCAGGATACAAGCTATTCAGTATTGGACATTGCTAACCACTCTAACATAGCTTTGAACCTTTATGGGTCTTGTGAATTTCTATCATAGGTTCATTTTTGGATTCTCTCAATCACTTGGCCTTTGAATCAAGTCACTGAGGGTGGAGTGAAAGAAAATTTCTTTGAGTCTGAATCTGAACAGAAGGCATTTTCCAAGTTGAAGCATCACCTCTGCTCCACACTAGGGCTTATACGACTAGACCTGCAACAACCAATTGAAAATGAGATAGATGCCTTAGAATATGTTATTGGTGTAGTTCTCACCCAAGAGGTGCATCTAGTGGCATATCAAAGTGACGCAGTTTCATATATAGTGTGAAAGTATCCCACCTATAACAAAGAAATGTATTCCATTGTGCAGGCCTTCTGACAATGGAAGCATTACATTCTGGTGAAGGAAACAGACATCCACATAGACCATGTACCTCTACACTTCATGCATACACAAGGAAAGTTGAAAAATAATTTCCATCATAAATGGTCCACATATCTGCATCAGTTCCATTTGAACATTAAGTACAAGAAGGGTAGCACTAATAATGTTGTAGACTGCTTCATCCGACAGCCAATTATGGTGCTGACTAATGTGCCTGACACTTGTGGGAAAGAGACTTTGGGATGGTAGCATCTTTGCAAGAGTGATCTAGAATTCGAAACCACATACCAAATGCTCTTGTAAGGCAAGCAAGTTCCATACTTTCATGTCAAGGAAAAATTTTTATGCGACCTCAGACACCACTGTATTCCTTTCAGAGAGCATTCCAAGATGATTTGGGACATGTACTAAAGTCTTGTAGCTGAAAATATTGTATTTCTCAGAGAGACCTTTCTACCAAGGTATCGTATGTGGATAACGGAGATCATATGACCAAGTTACAACCCCAGAAAGTTGGTTTTCCAACTAACCCCTACGGGGCCCATAAACTCTTGGATTTCCATCTCTTAGGGTTAGGGTTTTGGTTCTTTATGTTTTTTCTTTATTGTTTAATAATAAAAAGGTGCTTGAGCCTCATTTTAACATAGTTCATGGGCATGTAGTCACTACATATCTTCTTATAGATAAGGTACCATTGCCCCAACTAGTTTATTTTCATTCAATATGTAAACATATTTCCGTTTTTTGATATTAATGAAATGATATTTATTTCTACTGCATCTCTATTTTTATGTTGATATATGTATTTCATTTCATTCCTTGATAAATCTCGATGAATATTGATAAATCTGCTTTAGATGTTGGTACCTCTCATTGTGTTTCCCTCCATGTAAGATCCACTCTCTCAAATTCATTCCATAAGAGATCATAACTGAAATACGATTCACTTGTACTCTCCTACTGAGAGAATCCACAACCTGGTTCTCCTTGGCTTTGATGTAATTGATTTCAAATTGAAACTCACTAAGAGTAGAAAACCATGTAGCTTTCCTTGCATTTAGATTATACTAGTCAAACAAGTACCTCATTCCACTATAATCACTCATCAAATTAATTTCCTACTAAGGAGATAATGTCGCCACATCTTCAATGAATGAATGGTAGATCCAAAATTAGGATCATGAGTCACATAACTTTTCTCCTGTTCATTCAATGTTGATGATTCATAATAAACCACCTTCCCTTCCAGCATCAGGACCCCACCAAGTCCCTCCCCTGAAGGAATTTGTAAAATCAACAAAGTCTTTATCAGAATATGCATTCCTCAAGACTAGAGCATTGGTAAGAAATTACTTCAATTATTCAAAGCTAGTTGCACTCTCAACAGTGCGTTCAAACTTCTTTCCTTTCCTCTACAAATATGTTATAGGATAGGCAATCTTGGAGAAATTATTGATGGACCTCCTATAATACCCTACTACTGCCATGAATGACCTGACCTCATTCATATTATTCATATTTGGCCACTCCAAGATAGCCTTAATATTTGTTGATTCCACTATTAACCCCTCCTTGGAAATAACATATCCCAAGTAATGAATCTGAGTATGAAATAAACTACACTTCTTTAGCTTAGAATACAACTTATGCTCCCTCAACAATCTCAACACAGCGGAGAGGTTCTTTGCATGTCATTCCTCATTCTTTGAAAAGACAAATATATTATCAACACAGACTATCACAACCTTATCCAGGTGGTGCAACACATTCTTCATCATACACATGAAGGTGGCTGGAGCATTGGTAAGACCAAAAGGAACCACTACAAACTCATAATGTCCATACTTTGAATGAAATGCAATCTTATATATGCCTTCTTCTTTGATGCGCACCTAATGATATCGTAATCTCATATCAATATTTGAATATACTACAATTCCCTTTAACTTCTCAAACAAATCATTAATTTGAGGAAATGGATACCTATTCTTTATGGTCATCTTGTTCAGTTATATGTAATCAATGCACAATCTTAGAGTATGTTCCTTCCTCTTTAGAAACAAGGTTGGTTCTCTCGGGAGAGAGACACTTGGCCTTATGTATCCCTTATCAAGCATCCTTTTAAGTTGCAATTTTAATTCCATCAACTAAGGAGTTCTCATCCTGTATGGTGCCTTAGATGTTGGTGCTACTCTAGGAATCAACTCAATAGATAAGTCCACCTCCCTATGAGGAGGAAGCTCTAGAATATCTATAGGAAACACATCCCAAAACTGCTATAAGATAGGATACCTCCTCAGGACTTCACCATCGTCATCATCGAACCCTTTGTCACTGGAGACATGAACCTCAAAAAATAATCATCATTTCCTATGTTTACTCTTAGCTTGCATTGTTGTAACCATTCTCACTGATGCGGGCTTCTTCTTTCCCTACAATACTCTCTTTTCTCTATCATAATCCAGGCACTTAATGGCATTCTCATAGTAAACTACCTTGTTCCTATAAATAAACAACCAATCCATGCCAAAAATCACACTATATGCACCAAAATTAAACAAATTCAGTTTTGATGATGTAGGTATGTCGTTAAGATAAAATGCACAAGATCTCACCCAATGGTGAACTCTTCTCTTGGTCCCTGTAGCCAATTGTACCAACCAAGATTCTGCATGCACTTCCTTGTTCAAATGGCAATGATCCGCCAGTTAAGGACTAATAAAGCTATAATTTGATCTTGGATCAATGAAAATAGAAACAATTTGATCACGAAGCTTGCCTTCCATCTCTATGGTGGATACCTGATGGTCTATCTGGATATTATCAATTGCTACATAAATCTAAAGAATGCTCTAAGCTATATCCCCAATTGTCTACACCTCCCAAGCAATGTAAATTTGAGGCATGCCACCCTGATACAATGGAGAATATATCTTGTGATGGTTTCCACCACAAGTCTAACACTTTAATGGTTCTTTACCACTGCCTTTGTTTCATTGTTCCAAAAAATGTGACACACATCCTTTCTTAGCTACATTAGACTTCTTATGAGGAGTCATATTTTCCTTCTCACCTACATCCTAAGATCTTCCTTTCTTCTCGGACCATTTTCCTTTAGTCTTCTCGCTACCCTTCCAATCATGCTTGAACTCAGTCTTGTGCTTTGACTGCTCATTTCACTACTTCACCTTCATGATGGCTTCCTCCAATGACTAAGGCTCATCATCCTCAATACGTTATTTGAATGATGATGGCAACCCAATTATGAATTTTTAGATATTTTCTTTCTCATCCGTGAGATAGGCCATATATCTCAGTAGCTCTAAAAATATAGTTGTGTATTCTTCATCTAACATGGAACCCATTCTAATCTCATAGAATTATTTGGCCTTTTCGTTATAATACCTCTCAGATAGGTACTTATTTCCGAAGGGTATTTCAATATCTTCCTAACTCATATTCATCTTCCTTGATTCCCCTCACATGCTTGACATCTTCCCACGAGATATCTGATTTCCCTTTGAGACTAGAAGTAGCTATCTTCGCTCCCATATTCTAGAATTAATCATGAAGTATGAAATTTTTCTCAGTCCAAGCAACCATGCTTCTACATCTTTTTCTTTGGTCATATCACCAGCAAAAGTAGGATGCTTGGATTTCTTCAATTCCTCTATAAAATGCTCCTTCTCAGTCCTCCTACAATGATGTTGTCCATGATGGAAATGATATCTCCTAGAAGTAGAGATAAAATAAAATCCATGCATACTAGCCCTCTTCTTAGGTTACCCAAGAGTCTACCACTTTTTATTATATCACATATTCCATACTATACCTTTTATAATACGAGTTTCAATCTCCACCATTAGTCTTTTCTTTCTTTCTATCTCCATGACTGCTCCACAACTATCCATGGTTTTGTAAATCTGAAAGGATTTGAAGAATGACTACATTAACCTCAGCTTGAATTTCTTTATCTTTTCAATCCTTTCCTAGGCATCAATCAACCACTCATTATCATCTTTATAACTTCTAATCTCTTCCCTCAAACTTCTCAATGTGTCTTCTAGGTCAAGAGAGTCTGCCTCTCCTTGCTGCTCAACTGACTTTTCCCATCTTATGGCCTATGCAGGGAGTCATATGAACTATAGTTATATCACTCTACTCTTCAGCTCTTACTCTTCTATTTTCTTGCAACATACCATTTTTAGATGAATCAAATAAAAGGCATAATAAAAAGCATTACCTCAACTTATTTATGGGGAGGCTATTACATCTACACAAGTCAATCCATATTAACATGATACATAATAATATTAAGGGCACATCAATTCATACATGAATCGAAATAATGAAGCCAAAATTGTAACAACATCATGTACATCGATATAATAATAATATCAAAAACATAACATAATAATATGGATTTACCTCGAGGTCTAGTGTTGTAAATCGACTTTGATACCACTTTGTAACACCCCACCCCACATTTACCCACTTTTACAACTTACCAAGGTAAACATAAGCTAAAATTTACTATGCATAACCCGACTTCTAAGATGTAGTTATGGAAGTGGGTTCCACTTTTCAAGACTTACGCGAACACCCAGGGGCACACGCTCACATTGTTTTTCACTCTATACTCACTAGTGACCATTTTCGTTGAGTTGTGAGTAGCCTTTGACCTAGATTACAACTAATTTGCATGCATGAAGTCATGTTAGAGCAACTATAGGCATCTAGCAGCATAGATAGCCCATACTTAGTGTTGTCAAAGCCAAAATTTCTTTGTTTTGAGGGTGAAACCATAGACCCTTTTTGGAACTTTTCGGCTACCCTATATGCCAATTATCTATAATCCTCCAGAACTTTCTCAATGATAGGTACAAGCCTTCATTTTATGTTCTTAGGCTTAATTTTTTCTAAAACTTTTCCAACACATGTGAATCATTTATTCAAAAAAAAATTGACTATGCAACCTGTGAGGCATGAATACATAATTATTCATTGTTCATTAATTTATCATATGTTCATCAAGAAATCTTATTTCCCTCTCATAATATATTCAATAAACACATATTAGCTCATGCATTCATAGAAATCATCCAAAAGTCTGTAAACCATGAAAAACATTAATAACGAGAGTACTTCATATGTTAAGAAATATTTTATTCATGTAACAAGCATTTCACCAAACCATGACAAACCACTCACATATTCAACACATTAAACCAAAAATTATGCTTATTTATCTCATTAAATACTAACGCATAATAACATATATATATTACCAATCAAGTCAAGGACTTTCACATACCACCTAACCATATATTGAATTGAACCAATTCTCTCTTTTAGCACAATCACCCCCGTGCCATATTCCAAGCCTCAATTTGGGATTACATGGAATAAACCAAAACATACAAAACAAGGAATCAAGAAGAAAGCCACCTACACCCTCAAGCCACATTGGTTTCACCAAATACTAGGTCTAGAAATCACCAAAACGAATACAAGTTTGGATGTCTTAGAATTTCTTCACCATACTCAGAGGAGCTTTCGTGTCTCCACCCACCTGCCAAGAGCTTCTCAAAGAAAACCATCTCCCTTGTTAACCCTTGAGATTTTGTGGAGACCACCTCAACCAAGATCCAAAATCTAAGGGCATCTAAAGCTCAACCAAGTAGGGAAACCACTACATCATGGCTATCCAAGAAATTCCATAAGGAAAGGTTGTACATGAATATCAATCCAAAAAAGTGTCATGCCAATAAAAAACAATGACCAATAAAACAATGCATGATCCATGGATTCACATCCTAGCACATGTGCACTATTACCCTACAAAAAGCCTTCTACTTGTTGTTCTTTTATCTATTCATTTATGCCCTTGCTAGTTGTTGTTCAAACTTCTTCTTTGCTACCAAATGAATTCGTCTCGTTCTCCTTGATTCACTTGCTTGTCCCTTACTTGTGTGGTGTTTTTCATGCTTGTGATCTTAATGCTCTATTGTTTTCACGCCTTTTCCTTTCTTTTCCAAAAGAAAATGCTAGAATGTTGTTTCTCCAATTTCTTTCTTTTTCATTTTCTTCATTTTTCCTTGCATGTATATTATTTTACTATTTTCCTCATTTTCTTGTCTCTTCATCTCCCCCACCTATTGAAGTGGAATTTATTTCATTTTCCTTTATTCCTTTTGTGTTGTGCCTCATGTCCTTGCTGGCCTATAATAATTAATTTTCCATTTATTTCCTTTTGCCTCTTTCCAATGCCAATTTCTATAGTCAATAAATAATTAACTACAAGTGGATCCCAATATAATTTCTTCCCCACATTCAACTCGGAATATGTGTCCCATGACCTTGGTTTTCTTTTTTATTTTATAATGTCTATACATTATTTATTTACATGGAAATTTAACTCGAGGTTGTTACAATAGAATTTTCACTGACCTGCACTTGAATATTTACTCACATTTATGTCCTCCCCAATATTATCATCAGCCATCACATCTTGGATTGTTTTTTCCTTCTTCAATCAACTTTTGATCTTAGCTAAATCCCCTATGCATTTATCTTTCTATTTTTTCCTTGCAACATTTTTCATAATGACTATGTTTCTCTATAACCTGCATAGCATTCAAATACTCAGGATAATTCATCTTCATTTGTCATTTGCATGAACCCCCATTACCCTTGCCTTCATCAATATCTATGGAATTTTTTTGATAACATCCTCTCCCTATACCTTGTCCATGATTTCAATGAAGAATCCACTCAATTATTTCTCCAAACTTCCTTTTTATCCCTTTACCAAAATTTTTAACATTACCATTAACTAAATTATTAGTAGTAATGCAACATTTTTATCATGTATGATAGTATGGTATTGACATAAAAAAGGAACCAATCCCCTTAGGTACTTAATCTTAGTGGTTTTGATTTTTGAACTCTTCTTCCATGGCCCTAGCAAAAATATATCCTTCACTCAAACGAAAATTATAGGCTACACATGTTATGTTTTTCCTACCATATTATAAGGATTGGATTTGGTAGTTTTATCCAGATAAGGAATGTTTACTAATGTCCCTAGAGGATCAACATAAAGAAAAGGCTAGACAAGAGGCAAAGGGTGATACTAGTGAGGAGACTCCTAAACGTTGCTTATCATTATGTTTGCTATTTAAATATTCTTTCTCATTTATTCATAATGGTTTCTTTCAAAATTTCTATATTTTTTGGAAACATAATTTGAAATCATTAAAATATATAATTTTAATGAAAAATTATATTTTATGTATTTTTAAGTAAACCATGTCCTTGAAATTAGATCAGCCCAAATCTTAGTGGACCCTTGACCAATTCTAAGTCCCTGCTTTAAGATATTGATGACAAAACACTAATGACGAAAGAAATGCAAATTAGCAAAATAATATATATATATGACAAACCAAAGATTTACAAGAAAAGATATATGAAATTGGTGAAATGTGAACCCAATATTTGAATGGATATGTCATAGGGTAAGAGATCATAAACACTCAAAATGGCAGAAAATTTTCCAATAAGTCCATGATAAAAGCAATGTAGATAGTTGAACAATGGATGTTATTCGTTACACGGGGTAGAAGGGAAGGTTACGTGAAAAGGACCACAATTCATATTAACTAATATGTGTAAAAGGTGAAGAAGTTAGAGGTGAGGGTTCATATTTGTTCAAATCTATTGTGAAAGGTGGGCAATGATGTAACCTTCAGTACTTTCAAAAACAAATATGAAAGATAGTTTTTATCGCTCTTTATTTTGGCTAAAAAGACTTCATGTATAATCGAACCATGTTAAAATCTTTGGTGTTATCAATGAACATTAATATAATTTATTTTTTTATTTCATGGTTAATAAAATGGAGTTGAGAATTACAAATGCAATCTTAACTTGAAATAATTTGTCCCCAGCATCCTAGGTATAGGGTTTAAAAAAGTGATAAAGCTAAAAAAAAATCGAAATCCTAAAACTGAAAAATCATAAACAACTAATTTTACAATCCCATGAAAAAAATCATATACAATTATTATGAAAAAAAATTGAAAAAAGAAATTAAAAAAATTTCAAACAACTCTTTGCTATATCCAAGAAATGGAAAATACCCAATAAAAGGACATCCTTGGAGATAGTAAAACAATAACTCATAACTAAATTAATTGGTACTTACGATGTATATTATAGCTTTAGTATTGAGGTTGAAATGCTTTAAGAAAACAAGAACCACTGATTTCGTAGCAAATTACTTTGTAAAAAGCTTCCCATATAAGGAAAGTTTACCAAAAATAATGGTAACAATTGGTGAATATTCAAAAAAAGAAATATTGATTTCAAGCGCTAAATTATTTTGTAAAACATGTCCAATATACTGATACTTACCAACAATAATTTAGCAAAACATGTCCAATATACTGATACTTACCAACAATAACGATAGTAATCGGTCAATTTGATCCATGAAAGAATTAAAAGTGCAATGCACCTTGTTTAAATTCATCCAAGTCTCAAAATATATTGAAGAGTGTTGTTTATCTGTAGTAATAACAATGTTCATAAGAGAAATGAAATTAAAATAATCATTAATATGGCAGGTAGAAATCTAAAAAGGAAAGAGTGGGAGGTGACCTTATTTTATTTAAAAAAAAAAAAAAATATATATTGTATTGATGTTGATATTAGGTGATTGTTTTTTGTATTTTAAATTTGAATTTATAAAACAATATTAAATACTGAAAAAATATAAAGTAATTTTTACGTGGTCAAATCTTGACAGTGTGTCAAAGAAATTTTTAAGGGCAATAGATTGGAAATCTTTATTAATAAACAACGATTCTCCATGATACAAGTCTATGTCCATCCCAATTAATATAGAGAAATCGTTACATAAATTTTTCTAATTATAAATAGAGTAACAAAACTAACTAACATTAATTTACAAATTTTATTAATAATTACATTTTGTTATCATATTTCAACATTGTACATAAAATAAGGCTAACTTCCGTCATAATGCCTCAATAGGTTAGCTCCATTCACAAATTATTATTTGAAATTTATTGGACATGAATAAAGCTTGTTTTTGGATATTTTATATAATATGGCCAACATAAGCATAAAATCCATAAAGGTGAAAGAGATAAAAGAGCTAGCTACCATGGATGAATCAAGTTCCACAAGAAATGAAGAGAAAAAATAAAAAAGTATGAAATGTGTGAACCATTGTAAATGTTTCAAAAAATAGAAAGTGGATCCAATAAATGTTGTAGATCAAAATCGATAATCGAGTACGCAAAAAGAGATTAAGTGAAAAATTAAAATACAAAGGAAAAACTCTTGGATGAAGCGAATAACATGATAAAAAATTGATAGAAAACATAGAGTTAACACATTAGAATACTTTATTAATTTAGGCCTAAACCTGCACACTTGCTCACTACACACTTGCTTATTAAAAATACATCACAATATGTCACATTATATAATGGTGGGATCACTAGACTCGATCAACATAACAACATGGAAGATACACACACTGACTCAACTATAACTCAGTCACATTGGAAAAAAGTTACTTGTAGAACAATGTTTGGTAACTCACATAAATGAAAACTCAACAAACCTATCACATTACTAGACACTTCCATTTCTACATTATTCTAACATCCCCCTTAATGGAGAAATGGATTTTCTATAGCATAACGATGCCTACTGGTCTAAGTCTCAGCGAGGCTTACAAATATGGCTCAAATATTTCATCTTGACTTTCTTTGCTTCAACATGTTGATGAAATTTCTTCTTCGACTTCCTACTCCAAACTCTGACACTTTCAACCTATTTAGTCTTCTTCCTACTCCAAATCATGAACTCTGAATATTGCTTCTTATTGCAAATAGAATAATCCAAGTCCATTTCAAAAAAAAATTCAAGGAGTACATTTTCATCATTAATAGTTTCCTATTTACTTGATTGTTGCCTCATTAGTTCACAATAATATATTATTTCCTTTCGGCTCCAATACATTAAAATTTCATTAACATATCCACCACTGTTTCCATTTCCACATCATCTAAATCATTCATTGATTTACCATTTTCCTCATTTTCAAGAGCCTTCACCTTTAAGCATGTAACTTCAGCTACATCTTTTAGACTTTCATCAATCTGTTAAAAGGAATTGTGAATACATTATTCAAACTTGTTTGTTCCTCTAATTGCTACTACAATTTCCAGTTCATGTTCTTCCACTTGATCATCAAAAGGAAACAACATTTTATTAACTAATTTCTTTTTAGAGATCACCTGAAATTCATTTTCATAACACAAATATCCATCATCAAATTTTGCTGCAAATTCGTCTTTCCTCAATTCATGAGTTGTTGTTGAGTCATCGACAATTTTTTCCTCTGCAATCTTTGCACCTAGTTGTAGATCTGCTACTAAATTTTCACCTTCATCTTCATCCATTTTCTCGCTATACTTTGTTTCCAGAATGTCCCAGAATATTTCTACATTGTTTACTTCACCATATTCATGAAAAATACTACACAATATTTATTATCCATTGTTGATATAATAAGAACCAATGCTACTGCACCTCTACTTATATCTTGAGAATTTATAGACATTTCTTGAACAAATTCTTAGAAATCTACTGGAGTCCCTACATTTTTATTTCCAAAAGTTTACAATTTTTCCCTGAGAAAGATGGCAAAATTGAAATTAACCGCTTCAATATTGCACCGATTTCTTGATATTCTTCAGGGTTATTCATGTCTTCGTTAATCATTGGTTCCATAGCTGGAAACATTCCATATTCTTCTGCAGATTATTTTGCCTCAATTGCTTCAGTTCTTTCGAAACTGTTTAATTCTCTTTTTTCCACCCATAACTGATATGCATGCTCCTTTTTTGCTTTTATAATTTCTTTGCCACAATCACCAAAATCAACTATATGTAGCCAAATCCACTAGATCTACACCTAAATTCACCAAATATACATCCAACCACATCTACATCCAAATTCACCAGATCCAAAAGCAAACGTACAAGATCTAAAAAAGACAAACCTCTATCTTGCTTCCAATAAAAAAAACAAATCCAAAAAAATACTCCTTATTTCTCCTTTTCACCCAACACAATTTACGCTCCCAAAAGAACTTTCAAATAAATTATTTCACCCAAACAAAAAAACGCCCAACACTTTTTTAACTCTCTTCACCAAAAATAACCATAAAAATAATTTTCACCAATAGATAAAAACAAAAGTTTCACCATATATATATTAAAAAAAAGGAAAAAATAAAAAAATCACCAAATTTTTAACTTTTTATGCCCCCATACAATATCCTCAATTTTCTGTCAAAATAAAAAATAAAATAAATTGAAATAATAATAAAATAGATTGAAATAATTAAATACGTGATAAGAATTCACGTTTTTAACAGTGCTCCTTATTACTCCAATTTACTCCTCCATGAGAAATTAACCTCAAACTTATGGCTTGGCTTGATTTAAAAAATCAAATCATACCTTTCAACTTAGGCAACACCTTTGCACGAATAATGGTGAATCAAATATTCATTTTTCAGTTAATTGCAATCCACACCTTCCAGCACGACAAATTACACACATGACTCCAACCAATAGTATCCCCACAATTATGATGGTTGCGGCGGTTATATACTTCCAAGGGCTTCTCATTTACGGAGAGTGTAGTTACATACAGGCACAATGACTATACACAACATTATTCAGCAATATTCCTCAATAATAAAAAAAAAAAAAAAAAAAAAAAAAAAAAATTGGACTAATAAGTAATTTTGTGACTAATAAATTGTAGTATGAAGAATGCACTTCATAGATTTTATATTTGACTTGATTTCACAATTATGGACATAAAATTACAATTACATCTTTTTAAAGTAAATAACCATCTTGATTACAATTGCAAATTCCTCCCCACAGTGTAATCGAGGATGGTTATGAATAGTTAGAAGAGAAATATATGGGGGAGTAGTGGCACCCTCATCCTAGAGGGGCAATGAGGTACAAACATTTGCACTTCAAACAACCATCAAAATGGTGATCAAAGCAACTCATGAGTTATTTGGATTTTGTAGGGTGATTATGTTGACTAATAAATTACAGTATGAACAATGGACTTCTTAGATTCTATGTTTGGCTTGATTTCACAATTATGGGCATAAAATTACAATTACATGTTTCTAAAGATAACACCTATCATGATTACAATTGAAAATTCATCCCCACAATGGATGAACATTAAGTACAATTTAGGATGGCTATTATATATCAGAATAGAAATATATGTGGAAGTAGTGGCACCCTCCCCTGCCAAGGAATGAGGTGCAAATGCATGCACTTCACATAACCACTGAAAGGGTGATCAAAGCATCTCATGAGGTGCAAACGAATGCACTTCACATAACCATCGAAAGGGTGATCAAATCATCTCAAGAGATGTCATGATTTTGTATCATGATGATGCTTCACTCCATAGAGAACTATTATGCATGAGGGAGATCTCATGGAAGAGCACGTGTGATGGAAACTGGCAACATCACTTCGGAAATTGGATTATAGGGATAGGGAAAACATGAAACTATTGGCCTTTTTTAAAAAAATCATGTTACTACAGACATATGCTTCACTTGGATTTTGTTGATAAATATGCTTTTAAACTTTAATTATTTTGATTTTGACCTATTGTTTCTTAATAATATTTGTAAATCCAAGGGCACAATTATTAAATGGTGTACGGACTTATTAGTCTTAGAATGAGGACCTTTTCCTTCTGATTTTCCTTTGAGTTTCCTCACACAAGTCTACCTTCAGCTCCCTCTGATTCATTCTCAACCCTTCTCCAGCATCTTGATTCTGGATTACCCTTTTCAAATGGCTCTATGATTGTCACTAATATTTCTAGCATCTAGCTTATGTTAGTTTGGTTATCCTTTTCTATAAAATTTGGTTCGCTGGAACCAAACTAAATTTTGGTAACAAGGTCTTGGTTTCCTTCTACTTGCCTTCAATGCTAATATGAAATATCAAGGAGACTAAATCTAAACTAGAACTACTCTCAAGGTTCACTTACCTATCTTGATATTGCATTTGCTAGAAGGTAATTTTCAGTCATATTGTTTTTTTTACTTCAGTCTATCTTGTCTTCTCTATTGGAACATCTCGTCTTAATTTAAAGGCATCATTGGGGTCAAGACAAAGGGATTCTCCACAATTTGCTTCTTTCAGAACCTCTTCATCCCTTTCTTGTTTTTGTTGTAAAATCATCTTGTCCTTGTGTGAAAGCTTGTGTTGGCTAAAGCTAAGCTTTGTGAAGGGTAGTATCTATGTTAGGGGAAATTAACTAGTTCTAGGTAAAAATGCTCATTCAACCTTATGGAAAATTTAATTAAGTCCTCCCATTGGCAGGGTTGTCTGTACTCCTCCCTTACTCCATTTGTTTGGCTCTATTCTCTTTGTTGGAGGAAAATTATGCCTCTAGGAAGGGGATATTGTAGAAGACGTCACAACAATGTGAGTCCATCTCCCTCACTAATCTAGAGAGCAACACAGCACTTAGATTGAGTTTGTTACAGTAATACCCCTCCAATAATTCAATTAGAAATTGAGAATACTAAGATGGAAATGAGGATCTAACATTGGTTATAGAAAACAAAGAATTCTTAGAGCACATCGGTAACTGCATTCTCGATACAAGAAGTGTGAGAAAAAGTTGTACCAAATACTAGTGGATGTTTGTTTGCAACTGAAGATTATAATGGACAAGGTGCTTGTGGAAAGATCAAAAGAACAAAAAGAAATTACTATTCTTGGATGAGGTATATAAGGAAATCAAAAATTTGGATACCAACATGACAACAATGATAAGAAAACTTTCCAATATGGAATTTATACACTCATAATAGAACACAGGACCACCTGTCATAATCCTTGTGGGCTCCCGTAGTGAATGGAATCTATTATGCCAATCGTTTTTATGTTGGCTTGTAATATTTTGAAGATAAATGACTATATAAAAGGCCCTTAATCCTGGAAAATAGGTCTTAGTATGTTTAGTAGACAATATCTAATAGGTTTTTTTATTAGGTTCAAAGCCTTTATGAAGAAAAAATCAATAATGTTATGTTATTGGTTTTGTTTTACTTATCACGGGCTCTTAAACATGGCAAGACCATCTTATGCTATTCTCTTTTATATGATATAATGAAAATTACTAGCCTAACATAAATAATAGAAAAACAATTACAAAATCCTAACTAAAGATGGAAACTTTGTGTTTTGCCTAATTAAAGATTGCAAATATCCATGCTAAAAAGGGTTAATGCCTGGAGTATTAAAAAAAAAACATAAACTAAATAATTAGTTAATCAATCATCATTGCACATGCTTGGTCGAGGATGGAAAATATCTATTGTGCCTAATCAGAGATGGCATAACTCTATAGTTAAAGGGGTAAATTGTCATATATTCGAGGTATCACAGGAAATCAGAAATGGGAAAACAAGCGTTACGAATGATATATGAATGGTTATTGTTTGGGTAATGGTTTTTATAGGTTTAAGTATGTTTGATGTTATTACCATTCATGTACGTCGAATAGAACATGTCCGAAACTAAACAATTAGGTTAGTTCAATTACAATTGCACATGTTTGATCAAGGATGGAAAATCTCCCTTTTATCTTATCAAAGATGACATAACCCTATTGTTAAAGGGGTTAATTTTCAAAAAACTAATATATTGAAGGAAACCAGAAGCTAAAGAACTAGTTGATCCAATTGATATGTAAATGGAAATTGTTGTGATAACTTTAATTGAGTTTAAGGTTTTCATCTCTCTTTTTACACTAGATACCCTGTCTTTGTACCAATAACTACTCTTATTTTTTAGGTCTACCATAATTAGAATATCAATTATCGACATTTCTAGTACTACAATAATCTTTAGACTACGCAAACTAATTTGCTTTAGGAACAAAGTCACATGAAGCATTATATTAACATCCAAAGATGGTCATTACACTCCAACCTCACAAATTAAATCCAACTATAAAACAGGCCTTAAGCACCTCGAAACCGGAGATGCAAAAAGGAAAATGGTCAGATGAAAGACAATGATAAGAACCAATTAATTCTCCAACAGCCTCTCCCTAAGAATATGAAGCATGAGTCTAATGTGCTTGAACCGCGAAAATAGTATGTGCCACTACAATTGGTCGCAGAAGGTCTCATGGGTTTTTGGCTAATAGTGCCCATGTTGTTCCTAACTCACATGGAAGTCATAAACTAGTTATAAAGAGGTTGATTATGGTTGTAATAATTCCTACCACACCCCCCTTCAAATAATCCTTGTAAACCTCCCTGAATGTTTCCCCAACGCCGCTCTATCATTGGGAATAGGGAGAATTCCTAGTATCATCAACAACATACCAAGAAAAATGCCTAGTTGCATCATCATCTTATTGGGGAAACTCATGTGCGAAACCTCATTATCCTACCTCTAGTTGGAATCCCTGTTGCCACTAAAGAAAACGAGAAATAGGCTTCCAGAAATGGGTTGACCGCTACATTTTACAGTGATAATGTAGTCGATGTGCTTGGAAACTACGTATGTGACTGTGTATATGCCATCGTCATGGTCATTGACAAGGACTTTTGTTGTTATTCTTTTCCCCTTATGGCCGCCTCAATTCAAACCTTGATCTCGACCCCACCGTGAGGAAGGCACCACCCATTGGAATCCATGGTCATCTCCCCCTAAGGCTGCCTCGATTCAAACCTTGATCTCGACCCCACCATGAGGAAGGAACCACCCATTGGAATCCATGGTCATCTCCCCTTATGGCCGCCTTGATTCAAACCTTGATATGGAGCCCACCGTGAGGAAGGCACCACCCATTGGAATCCATAGTGATGACCAAAAATGTAGTTGTTGAGACAACAACTAATCTGCGCCCAATTGTCATGAGGGAAATGGTGCATTATGCCAAGTTGCTGATCCTAGGGGTTTGTTGGCCTCCTCTTCCTCTCTTTCCTTAGCATCTTCCTCCTGCTATTGTTGAGCATTGTTACCCACAAAATCAAATGTGGCCTCTAAGGAAACTTTGATTGCGCCCACTTTCTCTTCCTCTTTAAGACCGACATCCTTCCGCTCCTCCGCTATTTCATACAAACTTGTTGACCTTCACTCCACCCCCATGTCTATCTTAAGACACTAATTTTGTATATTTGTCAACAAATTTTAATATAAAAATGAAAAACAAAAATGAAAACTGGCATACATAACCCCAAATTAATTTAATTAAATGTTTAAGATAAAATGTTAATTTCATCTTAACTAATTGTCCTAAACAAGCCCTCTTGTAATGTAAAATCTCTTAAATACCTTAATACTTTAATATAATACAATTTGAGAATTTATTTATTGATTAATAAGATAATACAATTTGAATGAATTTATTGATTAATAAGATAATACAATTTGAGTGAATTTATTGATAAATAACAAATTCACTCTCTAAAAGATTATAAATGCAAATAAATTATAATCCTTATAAAAGATTATGGGTTGAAAGAGCATATCCTCAGCTTTAAGAAATTGTAAATTCAAATCTAAAACAATGAAATATGTATATACTTTTCTTGGTTTTAATAAAACGTTGGTGAGAAGCCCACAACTTTTAGGTTTTGTGGCCATTAAATTCAATAATATATGTATTTTTTTTATACACGTGTGTATTTTGACCAACGCATTTTTATGGGTATTTCAGCAGGCTTATGTCCTCTCCAACCTTCAAAACCTAGAGGAGACAAGCTGGGAGTGCTAATCGCAGCAAGCAAATAACTTCAACCGAAGCAACGTACCATTGTAACAGTGACAAACAACTATGCGTAGGTTACAGGCCCTATCTACCTTACTATAGATCTGAATTTCATGGATTACGAACTCTACATACAATGCAATGCAATAAAATTCAACCAAATTCTCACATTGACCATCACCGGCAGATTGATGTGGGTAAAGTTTGATACGATTGATCAGTAAACTAGCGATTATATATATATTCTCAAGCAGGTTAAAATGTATTGTGTCTTCCGCCAATCTCTTCTGTAACTGTCTCGATCGATAGTTTAATTGCAAATTCTGCAATCTTCTTTGGTTGCAAATTCAGTCACATATAGCACAAGAATCTAACAGCCCTGTCGGATAAAACCAGAAATGCACTAGAGAATGCATTGTCTCGAAATTTACTTCACTGTATTGTTTTTCTGTAGGTGGAGGAAACATCTGCCCAGCACCTGAAAATGGTATTCTACTAACGGATATCGAAAGAAGCATTACCGTCTATCCCAGAACATTGTTAGATGTGACTTAGAATTCAACATCAGAATGGAAGGTATAACAGAGGTCAGTTTTCCACTATTGGGCACACAAATTTTGTGAGCAGTTTGTTGTCAATATAAACGCTTTGCAGCGTAATTAAAGGATGAACATTGATACTTTTATAGGTCCCTTTTCAAGTGCTTTCACATGGTCATATCTTTGAATAATAATGACCCTTCACTGCGTGATCTATGTTAATGGAACTTAAAAATGTGGGACTAGTGATATTATTACTATCAAGGTACAGCTAGCCATCTCTTCCATGTTATCAGATTGAAAGCTGCAGATATGTATGCATTTTATGGTTTAAATAATTTATAACAGTAAGCTATCTTACCGATATGAATGAGTGCACAAATTATCTTGACACCGACCGAAAATAAAATGATATCGTGCACATAATAATCACATTATTTAGTATCACGGACTTAAGGTCATCATGATCTTATTGCGGAAATTCAGGCTCAAATGCACAATCTGTCATTAAAGTGTTAACCACAATGTTGGTGTCACCATGATTAGTCATAATCCATCGGGGAATTCGATGGATAAGTGGACATTGCAGCATGGCTGATGCTTTACCAATTGGGGTAGTCATCGATATAATGTGAATACAAATCTTTTCTTATAGCGCATACTATTGAGTGGGAAGGAAAAGGGGATAAGGCATGTAAAGTTGCGTAAAGGGCCCTGACAATTTATCACTGGCAGGGATTGCTGTCTATGACAACATCTCAGCGAAACAAGCTCACTCTTTTATTTCCTCACAGGTTCGAGCCTTTTGTTGATTGGTTATCACGGCTGTGGAAGTGGGATATTCTTTCTTCAAAGCAAGTGTTTTTGTTGGTTTGTTGTCCAAAGTCAGATTTTAATATTGGATTTTTTGAAGAGAGGGTTTTAGGGTCTAAGCCAATGCCCCATGCGTGGTGTTGAAGGTGAGGAGGTGATTCATCTTTTTTTGTATTGTTTATTTGCAAAAGTGGTACCAGATGAGGTCTAGGTAACATTTCGCCTAAGCCCTGAGGTGGAGAGATCTTCCATTGGACTATGTTTGACCAACTAGGTTTCCCTCCAAAGCTAGGTTTAGTGGCAAGAAGAATACATGACCATTCTTATTTATACCTTCTAGGTATATGGTGTAGCAGGATCAAGCTTATTTTTAAGAAATTCTTCCGAGACATGAGATCCACGGTCTAGATTCTGGCATTTTTTCTCGAGAAAGGCGAGTGCAGTTCACACTCCCAAAGTTACTCGAAGGGAGATTGGTTTATTTTTCCCTGTGACTTTCTTTGATGGTGTTGCCTCAAAGGGGCATTGTTGATGTGGTGTATACTTTGTCATCAATCACTCCCTTGCTTATCATTTTTATTGGTATGGAGGTCTTGGCATGAACTACAAAGTAGAGGTGGTTGCACTTTTGGGGCAGTGAAATGTGCATCCTTGCTTGCTCTTGATGCTCTTCACATTGTTAGTGTCTCCCTCTTTGTTATTAAATGGAATCACTGGAGGAATTCACTCGATGTGCCTTCCTCACATCATTGGATACAACAAATCTAGAGATTGAAATCCTCCTTTCATCACATTTCCTTCAACAATATATACAAAGAACAGAATGGCATGCCGAATTCCCTATCTAAGAGAGGTTTATCTTCTATGCCTAGGACCATCCATTACAATACATGAGACAATGGCTTTGTCTATTCTGGAGCCTTCTATGTTTAAGCTTGGCCAACCTTGACTCTATCGAGTGTTTTTCTAGCTTGTATTTATGATTTTTGTCATTGGTTACATGATCTCCATTAGGGAATTTTGAGGTCTAAAATGGGCCTCCTAAGAAAAATGCACAACCAAAATAAACTTTATAAGAACCAATAGGATTCAAGATGATGATGTCGACCATGGGGTGATCCACCATTTTTTGAGTAAAAAACAAAAAAGTTTAAAAAATAATAAAACTATTTTTCAACTCGTATTTTCAACTTATCTCCCTCATGTTTTACTCAAATTTCGAATAGGAGTAATCATTGGATGCAAAATTTGATTCCCCATCCAAGGAGTACCATGTTACATACTTTCAATGGACCTGCTACACGAAAAATGAGAAATACATGAAAAATGTGATTGCAATCACATTTTTCACATATTTCTCATTTTTCATGTAGCGAGGTTCATTGAAAGTATAAACATGGGTACTCCTTGGATGAGGAATCAAATTATGCATCCAACAAGTGTTTTTTCTCGAAATTTGAGTAAACCAATAGGGAGATAAGATGAAAATACAAGTTGAAAAAGTAGTCTTTTATTTTTTCTTTCTAAAATTTGATGATGTAATATATTCTTATTTTATTAATTCCACTATTATTTTATAATTTCATTAGGAGGCCTATTTAGACCTCAAAAGTCCCCTAATGAATGATTTGTCTATTTTTTTATATTTTTGTTTACTTTGAGATATTCTATAGAAAATGATCTGTTTTTTTGAGCTACAATGTGTCCTTACTAGTTCCTCTGTTGTATGAATAGTCATTTATAGTTTTTTTACGATTGAGTCTTATAGATTACCATGTAATTTCTTTTATATAATGAAAAGTATTTCATTTTTTCTTCCTAGAAAAAAAGTGGCCTAAAAAGCCAATTTAATATCTACATTTTGATTTTTAAAATAAATTAAATTTATTAACATTTCTGTTTATTTAATTCTATAAATTAATATGAATAATTAAATCTCTCATTTTAAGAAACGAATTATTATTATTGTTAATATTTAAATTTATATGATAATATAAATAATCCTAAATCTATTTCATTAAAAATTCATAAAACTTTTAAACTTGCTAAGGTCACACTTATAACAATAATGATGTAAACACGCAATCACATACATTTATCATTTAATAAATAGATGAATAATAAAATTTAATTATTATCAAAGTGATGTTCTTCCGAAGGAATTGAAATTCATATTCAACTTTCGAGGTGGTCAAGAAGGGTTATGAGCACTTTTACTTTATCAAAGGAAACTATTAAGCATCTTCTTAATGGTTTCTCTAACCTTTTCTTGTTTTTTCCTCTGGATACAAACTTGTTTTCTTTTTCTCACTTTTTCATAAGATCAATGTTGTTTCGATTTTTTACCACTTTTCTATCATGCCTGATGCCATTAATTCAACTATATTTCTTTCCTTTTTTGGGGAAATTGTTCGAGCTAATTTAGCTTAATTACAACCATTACCTCTCTATTTTTCTGGGTTATTTTTATAATATAACTTTCTTTCTCTAAGTTATCATTCCTTGAGCTGCTCTTTCAACTACTAATTCTTGAATTTCGTTTTTTCAAAAGAGAGAGAATCGTCACCTTTATTTTGCTTCTAGTTTGCCTACGTCGTAGTAGAATGGTTAGTCCTTCAACCATTCTATCAAAATATTGTAAAATTCAAAATTTGCTTTAAATAATTTTTTGATAATTGGAAAAATTGGTTAGTTTATATAATAGATTAATATACAAATTTAAAAAGAAAATAAAATTTCGTTAAGATAAATTTAGAAAAAATGGCTTTAAATAAATCTATGTTTGTTTGTATAATGAGTTTAAATCTGTATTAGTTTATATAATGAATTGTTATACAGACTTTTGTTAAGTAAATTTTCATTTTTACAATATTTCAATAAAATGAATTACTATATATAATTTAATTTAGAAAAGATGAATTATTTGTAATCATAGAATTATGCTTCCTATCAATATAATAAATTTTTTTGGATCAATATGTTATGGATAAATAGATATTTTCTTCCCCTTGCAAATCTTAAACTAGATGCCTTGAGAGTCTCTTGGTTACAAAGAGTTTATCTGACCTCTAAGAACTATAGTTATCAAGTTCGAATTCAAGTTTTTGGTTGCAAAGAGTTTATCTACCTCTAAGAACTATAGTTATCAAGTTCGAATTCAAGTTTGATAAGAAAAAATTTGGTTGTCATACATTCAATAAGAGAAAAATTAGGGAATACACATCTTACAAATACTTAAATATATTATTTTTCTAATATTTTAGAAAGTTGAAATATACAATATAATAATGAAAATCTTAAAAACAACTTAAAAATTGTTATCCTTTATTAAACAAAATGCATAATTTTACATTACAATAGCATATTGCTAGAATTTTTGTGTTCATCCATATTCACAATTAAACTTATTATATCATGTGTAATATAAACTGAACTTTTTTTCAAATTCTATATTAGAGTGAATGGTATAGATTCCAACTTACATACCATATTTATGTTTAAAATAAAATCATATATAAACATTTTTCTAAATATACATATATAGATCACATTTATATTTGAAATGGAATCATCATACAAACCATTTTCTAATTACATGTATATCCTCCTAATTACTAGTTACTCATAGAAATTATGACCAGAATTGTTACTTTTAATAATCAGCAACCAGTATATATTATTGTATTAATCAATTAACTTAAATTCTACTGTTAACAATTAATACCAATATTATTATTTATTTTTTCTTTATAAGACAAAACTTTAATATTAAATTTATATTAAGATATTTGTTATCAAAATATTTAAGATTAAATTTTACATTATAACAACTAATACTAATATTTATTATTTATTTTTCTTTATAATACAAAACTTTAAATAGTATAATTATATTAAGATATTTATATCCATTTGAATTTGATAAATGTGCCCATGGGGCTTTGGATTGATGGTGAATGGGTGCATTGTTAAGGCACTCCTTGTGATAGGTCGCTGGTTCAAATTCCTCATGGGTGCTTACCTAACAAAAAAAAAAAAAAAATGGGTAAATGCATGTTTACATATATTTATCCTTTGTTTTACCATCTTATTTTCACATAGCCTATTCTCTCATTAAACCATCAATTTTTACAAATTTTGTCAAAAGGATTCACTTTGGTAATAGAATTTATAATTGTGATTGGAAACATGCACTACATTCTGGGTAAACCAAAAATTCCAAACTGATAATTGTATGCAATTTCAACGGGGAACAATATCCAATTTCATGGATGCGAAGAGGTGTATGAAGAGCAAAGCACATGGAAAATTGTTGTGTTTTCGTCGTAAATTGAATATGCCAAAGCGAACCTCGAATTGGTGTATTAATTCACCAACCGAATCGAACCGCAATATTTTCGAACTTTTTCTACCAATTCGCCATAATTTCGTAACTATGCCAAGAACAAGATTCAGTGTGGTGTCGAGAAAAGCACACGATTTGGTGAAAATGGATGTTACAATTGTTGGAAAGGCAGAGGAGACAAAGCATGAATTCACAGAAAACATGAGTTGTTGCTCTTCTATTAATCACACAAACATGATGATTACAATGAACCTGGTGAAAGGTATTTAACCTTTTCCAACAAGCTAATTTCTTAAAATATAATGACATGCAACAAAATGCAATCACACACTCAAAGTTGTCTATCACTTAACTCGGCTTAACTCAACACTCAAACACTCAACCACGCAATCACTCAGTTAACAAACTCTCTATGTTTAGCAAACTCCACATGCAGGAGTAATTATCTTATTTTAACACTCCCCCTTAATAACGACTACTAAACTAAAACATGACTCATAACAACCCAAACATGCCTGCTGCTCTCTGTCTTAGCTTGCGTTACAACACCCAAGTTTCTTTTATGAAACTCAAACACATCTTGTGCTAATGAATTAGTAAATATATTAGCCAATTGATCACTAGATTTACAAAGCTTCAAGTGAACTTCTCCATTGCTCACAAGTTCTCTAATAAAGTGATATCTAGTATCAATATACTTGCTCTTCTGATGAAACACACTATTGTTGGATAGTGCAATCGTTGAGGTGTTGTCACAATATATTGTTGTTAATCCTTGTTGTTTTTGCTTGATTCCATCAAATACTCTTCTTAACCACACTACTTGACATGTTGTTGATGTTGCTGCTACATATTCTGCTTCTACTAATGCGGCTGCTTCTTAGACGCCCATGAAGTCACACCTGAACCAAGGTGGAACACAAAATCAGAAGTGCTCTTCCTATCATCCAAACTACCTGCAAAATCGCTATCTATGCATCCAATCAAATCCTTCTTTTTTGTGCTTGCATACATTATGGCACAATCTCTAGTTCCTCCTATGTATCTCAAAATTCTTTTTCCTGCACTTCAATGTGTGCCTTTTGGAGTCTCCATAAATCTAGAAATCAAACTCACTCCTTGCATTATATTTGGTCTTGTAACTATGAGATACATGAGTCTACCAGTCAATCTTTTGAATATAGTTGGATTGACATCTGATCCTTCATCATTCTTGCTTAACTTTGTACCTGTTGCAACTGGTGTAGGGACAGGTTTGCAATTTTCCATCCTTAACATTTTCAACAAATATTTGGAATATTTATTTTGACAAATAAAATTCCTTTTTCAGATTGCTCAACTTTTATGCCAAGAAAATATTTCATGAGACCAAGGTTTGTCATCTCAAACTTTTTCATCATGGCTACTTCAAATTCATCTATGTCAAAATCACCTCTAAAAATCATGTCATCAACATATAAGCACACAATCAAAATCTGTTCATGCTCATTTACCTTTGCGTATAAGGTAGGTTCAATGTTGCTTCCGCAAAATCCATTCTTAATCATATAGTTGTTGATTCTGCTCTACCAAGCTCTAGGCGTTTGCTTCAGTCCATAGAGCACTTTCTTCAACCTGTAAACTATCTCTTCATTACTCTCAACTTCATATCCTAGGGGTCGCTGCACATAAATTTCTTCTTCTAGAATTCCACTCAGGAAGGCTAATTTCACATCCATCCAATATAGTTTCCACTTGTTCTGAGCTGCTGTGTCTAGAACTGCTCTTACAATATCCAATCTGGCTATCGCAGCAAACGTTTCTCCAAAGTCTATTCTTAGTTGTTGTGACTATCGTTTTTCTACAAGTCTTGCTTTAAATCTATTAATTTCACCTTTAATATTCAACTTTGTCTTGTACACCCACTTCAGACCAATGAGATTTTTGTCCTTTGGTAAATCAACCAAATCCCATGTGTTATTCTTTTGAATAGCTTCAATTTCTTCATCCATGGCTTGCACCCAATTTTTATCTCTGGTTGCTTCTTCAAACGAAGAAGGTTGAAATGACAACAATGCAAAATTTAAACTAACATCCAAATCATCATAAATTTCTTTTAAACTTCTCATCTTTCTCTTACCATTGCTTAATTCATCACCTGATTGATTGTTGGGAGACTCTTCATCTGTTGATCTGCTTGAAGATCCATGCTTCTCTGAAAATCTTGGAGTTCGTGTTGGTGTGTTTTTGTTTGGTGTCTTCACCTGTGATTCTTGCTGCTCCTTTTCTGCTACATCATCTTCTTCCATCAGTGGCACTTGTGCATCAACTGTTTTGTCTACAATTCCATTCCATGCCTCTTGTTCTTTGAACACAATATCTCTGCTAATTATGGTCTTCTTTGTAATAGGGTTATACAATTTCTAAGCTTTTGATTGCTCATTATAACGAGTGAATATGCATTTTTCACTTTTATCATCCAATTTGCCTCTTCGCTCCTTAGGCACATGTGCATAAGCTACACATCCAAATACTCTGAGATGAGATACGCCGCAATACATACTTGACTATGCTTGTTCTGGTACTCTTTTCATTACAGTCTTTGTAGGAGATATATTGATCACATAAATAGCACATGGAATTGCTTCTGCCCAATACTCATTAGACAAGTTTCTGCCTTTCAACATGATTCTTACCATGTTCATAATTGTCCTATTCTTTCTCTCTGCTACACTTCTGTTGTGGTGTGTACCTGGTTGTAAACTGTCTTCTGATCCCACGTTGTTTGCAATAATCATGGAATGCCTTTGAGTCATATTCACCACCACGATCTAGCCTCAATACCTTGATCTGTCAATCACTTTGGTTCTCTTCTAAGCTTTTGAATTCTTTGAACTTTGTAAAAGTTTCAGGCTTCTACTTCAAGAAGTAAACCCAAGTCTTTCTTATGTAGTCATCAATGAAAGTGATGAAGTAGCAACTTCCACCAATAAATTGGGTCCTCATAGGTCCACAGAAGTCTGTATGCACTAGATCAAGAGGTTGTTTCGCTCTGTATGAAACTCCCTTTGGAAAACTTTCACTCTGTTACCTTCCCAAGATGTAACACTCACAAGTACTAGCAGGTTCTTTGATGGGAGGTGATCCTCTAATCATCTATTTTTGTTGCAACAATCTTAAACTACAAAAGTGCAAGTGTCCAAATCGAAAGTGCCATAACCAATAATCATCAGAACATGCAACTGTAAAAGAACTCACCTGACCACTGAAATTCAAAATTAGAGGAAAGAGTTTGTTCCTCGTCATCTGAACCTTTGCTATCAGGTGCTTTCTTGGGGTCTTATCATATATAACAACTTCTTGACCTTGACATATAACTCTGTATCCATTTTGTTTCAATTGACCAACACTTAACAAATTATGTGTGAGACTAGGAACATAACATACCTTTGAGAATGTCTTCGCCCCCCCCTACTTGGTCAGAATGTTGACCATTCCTTTGCCATCTACTTCCACAATCTTATCAGTCCCCAACTTTACCTTTGTTTTCACAGATTGATCGAAATTTGCAACCAAATCCTTATTGCCTATCATGTGGTTACTGCACCCACTGTCTAATAGCTACACAATAGTAGAAGGTTCATTCATGGTATGGGAAGCTAGGAACATGGAGTTAGTACTCTCTGTAGTGACATTAGCTCTCTAGTTCCCTTGATCAGCTATCTTCTTCCTGCAATCATGAGCATAGTGACCAAATTTATTGCAATAATAGCATCTCACCTTCGATTTGTCAACTCTTTGATTATTGTTGAAGCTTTTGTAGTTGATTCCACTTGCATGTTCATGCTCTTCTCGGCCATCTTTCTCACCACCATATCTTCCACTTCGTCCTTCGCCTCTCGATCTACTTCTGTCTCGACCTATGTCTCTTGAAATAGAAACTTGACTTATGAAAGCAATCTCTAAAGTGGAATCTTTTTTTCTGTCTATCATTGCCTCATGCGATAGAAGTGATGCCATCATCTCATCAACTGTCAATGATGCCAAATCTTTGGCTTCTTTTATGGTTACTACCACAACGTAAAATTTCGTAGACACCTTCTCAACCACTCTTTGATCTTTTTTATCTTCACCATAAATATTTAGATGATTTACGACAATTATGACTTGATTCATGAAAGAATTGATGTCCTCTATCTCCTTCATTTGCAGACTTTCAAAATTTCTCCTAGTATTTTGCAACTTAACAATATTGAATTTAGTCATACCTTTATATTTTGTGGCAAAAATACCCCATGCTACATTTTCTAAAGATGTGATCATAATCTTCTGGAACACTGTTCAGTCCACTCCTTGTTGAATACGCTGCAATGCATGTGCATTCTTCTTCTTGTCTTTTTTCCATTGTTCCCTCTCTATATTACTGAGAGCTTATTCTTCTTCTTTATTTTTAGGGTCTGAATACCCAAATTTGACATAATCCCAAACATCATGTCCCTACAACATCGTCGCCATCTTAATGACCCACACATCATAATCTTTCCCTGTAAACGATGGAAAATTAAAAATTAAAAACCAAACATTTTTGAAAAATGAATTAATAATTTTTCATATATAAAAACAAATCTTTACATATATAAAAACGATAAAACCTTGCCCTTCACTAATTAAAAGAAAAAAAAAATAACTTTTCATTGTGAAGCACTTCAGAAAATCAATCATAAAATAACCTTTTACCTGGCTCGTTTCATATATTAAAAGGCCTTAAAAAAAGGCACTGTCATAAACTTAAATCAACTAGTGGATACCAAATTTCACTTCAACGTTTTTACTTTTCTTGACTTTTTTAAAAATTTGTCATATAACGCCTTTGAAAACTTCCGGAACGCCTTTGAAACGTCAAAGGATGGTTCACGTTGTATGCGTGATAGCGCTCCTCGCGGCAGCGCCGAATACGCGCTAGCTAACGCTCCTCACGGCGGCTCCAAATATGTGGTAAGGGTAACGATGTTATAACGCTCTGCGTATAATTAAAATGCGTTAATGCTCTACTAGAAAAAAAATATATTTATCCTTTTACACATATTGTTGCTGATCTGCTTTCTATCATTCTGTGTAACTTTTCTATGATATTAATTTGTTGGAAAGGTTGAACACACGAATCATGAATTCACACAAAATATTCGCTGTTACTTTTCTATTGATCACACAAAACATGATGATTACAATAGGTGAAGTGTATTTAACCTTTTCTAACTAGCTAATTGTCTAAAATATGTTAACATGCAACCACATGCAATCACACATTCAAAGTCGTCTATCACTTAACTCGACTTGACTCAACACTCAAACACTCAACCACTAGATCACTAACTGACTCTCTATGTTTAACCAACTCCAATACATGAGTACTTATCTTATTTTAACAAGAATGCTCAGAAAGAAAGTATGTAATCTTTTTCATAAGTGAGTTAGGCTGCAATTTGCTATTTCATAATCAACTTAATTTAGTAATACATTAAATTTTTTTAACACCATTAGTAAAAAAAAAAAAACTCAAAAAACAAAAGCTTTATGAACTTATTAAATTTTTTTAACACCATTAGTTAAGAAAAGTCAAAAAACCAAAACATTATGAACTTAATATCGGTGTAATTATGAGATGACCATATGTTCACTGGTCATATCTTTGAATAACCATTGCCCTTTAGCTTTGTCATATCTTTGACTGTACCATATCTTTGAATAACCATTGCCCTTTGCCTTTGTCATATCTTTGAATAGTTAGTGCACTTGACTCTACCATATCTTTGAATAACCATTTACCTTTAGCTTTGTCATATCTTTGAATAGTTAGTGTACCATATCTTTGTCATAGAAAGATACAAAAGTGGGAGTGGAGATATTATTACGAGGTACCAGTTAGCCACCTCTTCCATTTTATCAGATTGAAAGCTGCAGATTACGGAAACGTATGAGTTTTATGGTTTCAATAACAATAAGATTTCTTACCGATATGAATAAATGAGTGCACCTGTTTTCTTGAAACATAAAATACAATAATCTCGTGCACATGATAATTGAATTTTTTAGTATCACAGATTTAGTCTCATCGTGACCTGATTGTGGAGCCTGAGGCTGATATGCAAAATCTATGATTACAGCGTTAAGTGTTAAGCACAATCTTGGTGTCAATATGATTACGATTACTCCATCGGGAGATTCGATAAAGAAGTTGACATAGTACCATGGTGGATGCTTTACCAAATGGTGCTATATATATAATGTGGCTAGAGATTTTCTCTTACAAGTCATACGATTGAATATGAAGTGGCCCAATCATATACGTTGTTTGTTTCATTATTATTGAATAAATAAATAATACTATTTATTATTATCAGACGAAATCTTAAATTTTCAAAGACCTAAACTACAAGATGCAAGCATTCAAAACAAAAAAAAATAAAGCATAATTTTTTCTTACTAATTAATTATTAGAATATTCATTCCAAACAAAAAAAGTAACATAATTTTTTCTTACTAATCTGTAATCAGCATTGCAGACATTTTGTTAAACCCATTACAGACATTTTGTTAAACCCGCAATGATATTTTCTAACTGGATTAGCATAAATAATAATTATCCATTTCATATTTGAATTTCTTTTGTTAAACCCGCAATGATATTTTCTAACTGGATTAGCATAAATAATAATTATCCATTTCATATTTGAATTTCTTTTTGGATTCGATTGGCTACTAAAAAATCACAGCTCTAAAATTCAATACTAAAAAATTTATAGAGTATACATCTTACATGTTTAATTTTTTTTATATTGATTCTAATTTTCATTTAACATGGTTCAAAATAATAAATAACCTAATGTATGAAATTTATTAATATAATAAGGAAAATTGTAAAAAGAAAAACAATTAATAATATGAATAATAAAATTTCAAATATAAAGTTTAATAAAAAAACAATATAGTGGAAAAAAATAATGAATAACATAATGTATGAAATTTATTAATATTACATAACGAGGGAAAATGTAAAAAGAAAATTTAATAGTATGAACAACCAAATTTCAAAATTAAAATTCAATAAAAAAATAAGATCACTTATATTAAAATAAAATTCAAGTAATCTCTATTTACCAAGAAATCTATGTTTTAATGATTAGACAAATTTATTTAAACCCAAATAATACTAGCAACAAATTCATATTCCCCATCAAATGAAAGGTAATGTAAGGTGCTAGTATTGGGTGGAACAAATGAAATTCTCCAAAAGTCAGGCCAACCCAGAGAGTAAAGTAACTGAAGCTAAGAAACTTAGGCGATTATAGACTAAAGTGGTCAGTTATAGACTCCGGTGTAAACCTCCCCAAAATTTTGATGTTACAAAGAAGATGTTTCCTCGTCCTCGTGTTTCCGGACTGAACCACAACGATGTTACAATGCGAAGAAGAGAGGAGGAAATCAGAGAAGCCCTAAATGTACGACATAAAGCCCACCTCGTTTTTCTCAACAACAATGGGAAAACCCCTCCTTCATGCTTCCAGTTAAGATGTGAATGACCTTTGGAGCTCCGGCAACAGAGTAATCAACAGAGGCTCGCAATCTGAACATGGAAATCACGATCTTCTCAAAATATTTCATATGAATACTAAAAATAACATGACAAGGAATTCCCTCTAAATAAGGCTAGGTTGCAGTTACTTATGGTTGTATACATCAGTATGCATTTGTTAGTTTAGTTAAGCAAAACAATGAAAACAACAATAATTACTTTTACATTAAAAACATCGAACAAAGGATAATAAAAAGTTATACAAATTCTCCCATAATCTACTAAAACAATGGTGCAAAGCAGATATTGGCTACCTCGTTAAATTGCCCAACTGAGTATTTTCTCCCCCGGCAATAGCATGTCCCAAGTCTGTGCTGAATTCCTTTGAAGTAGTTGTCACCATTTATCGAGCCTCTCATCCTTTCCCGCCAGCTCGAGGACTTGGACCTTAATGCAGAAAGAAAAAATTAGAGAAGTTATTCATCGGTTGATAAGACGAGTTTAAAACTAGGCCCTTCCAGGCACATTGCTTTTTAATATGTGCAATACATGGTGTAGAACCTCTTCTAGTGAATTGGTGAAGTCTAAGTATTTAGAAGCACAAATTAGATTATTATTAGACTATTCTCACAAAATGTTATTTATTCCAAGAGTACCATAAGTATAAATTAGATTATTATTAAAATATTTAGATAAAATATTATTGATTTCAAGACTGATTTCAAGACGACTATAATTAGCATAATCACATTAATAAATGTGACATATTTTTAAAAAAAACACCAAATCAAAACACAACAACAATTATGTGTTAGAAATATATTGGGAGAAACATAAATAGATATAAAGTTTAATATTAAAATAATGATAAGAATAATAAAAAGTATAAGTATATCAAGAATATAATAATAAACTTATAAGAAATATCAATATAGTTATAAAACAAATAAAATATAACAATATAACGCAATTGATATAAATTTATTATATTATAATAAATGTAATATTATTGATTTAAAATAAATATAGTAAATATTGATATTATAAATCTAATGCATTATAAACACCAATAAATAATATTAAACCCAATGGACTATTATTATAAACTAAAAAGGGTTAATATTGAGAACTCAAGGGATTAATATTTTTTTATCTAAGTAAAAAGTAGTATATTAATATGTACAGAAAATATACAAAGAGGACAGAGCCTCAATCAAGTTTATCGTCGTGTCAACAAAATCTGGACTACCCCAAATTGGGGAAACCAGTCCAGCAAGAGCATAACCTTAAAAAATGGTAGCAGTTTTGACACCAGACCCCACAAAAAGACAGTAAGACGATACCCTCACATTTGGTCCAAAAAGGATACTAGCATCCACAGAGATTATCAAAAACCAAAAGGAACCAGATAGAAGACACCAAGGTAGTCATAGCCGGGCAAGTTCTAACCTTAGTCAGCCTCTGTTGAATCCCTGTCTGCCACCTTCTACTAACTGGAGACCACGTCATCTTAGTTGTAGTCATCCGGGATGGGTTCCTCGTTGATTGGGCAAGCCCCCTCATCCGCCATGTCCGTGGAGGCTTTGCCATGTAGCACTCCACCACCACCATGAGGTTCTCCTCTGTCGCCAGAAGCATCCTACGTAGTTGAACCATCATGACACGAACCACCAGAGGGGTGTGTGGCAGCAGAGCTGCCCCCTTCACCATGTAGAATTCCACCCAAGTTCGGTCCAAGGGAGGTGAAGAGACTGTCAACCATCACATTTTTGCCAGAATCCCTACAATTATTGCATCTAAGTGCCCCTTCCTATGGCAAGTTGGAGATGTCAACTTGAGAGGCTGAGTGAGAAATTTCTTTAGAGAAGAAGATGGAGATAGAAGCGGTAACGAAGAGCCTGTTCAGGGAGCTACAGAACCTGAAATGGGCAGAGTGAGGAGCAGGATGAAGGGGCAGAGGAGAATTGTCAGAATGGACAGCAAATTCATCAAGAAAAACACCGGAAGAATGAGCCCGACCTCTCCCACGCCTGGTATTAGGATGTCTTCCCTCTTCAAGAGAATGAGGATGATGCAATTCAGAGGAAGGAGAGGAGGTGGAGCGTTCCACCGGAGGACGAGAGCTTCCTTCCCTGGTTCCTCCCCTACGACTACGCATATGGTGCCTAACCATATTGAATTTGTTGGCTGGGCACTCAAAAGGAACAGATACCAGAGGGACGAAGGTAGAGGGAGCAGTAGCAGTGGGAATAAGAGGCGAAACAGAGCTGATATGGGTAGATATTAGAAAGAAGAGAGTCGAATGTGAATGATGAAAGCCATTATCAAAATCCGCACAACAAACAATCCAGCAGCGATGGCCAGTTGCAGTGCGAAGGCTGGGCTCAAAGGGCTGAGGCGAACAGATGCTGCAGAGCAAGGGAGATGGTGAAGGATTGAAATGAGGTATCTCCATAACCCAACAATGAATAGCTTTTTTCCGAACCAGACCTGTACTAAATGCTACCTACAGATAGTAATGAAGGTGTTTCAGGGTGATATGGGGAGGGGTGCCATCAGATAAGTGTACCATCCCCTCGCCGCCATTCTCCAGTAATAACATTAATGCTTGAACATGTCACCCGCATCCGGGTCTCAAGGGATTAATATTATAAACCATTTGAATTAATATTACAAACATAAGTGATTATTAATATTATAAACTCGGAGGATTTATATTAAACTCTAAGTTATTATTATAAACCCCATCAATAATATTATATGCTAGGAATATGGACCCTTATATTAATAAACCCAATGGATTGATAATATAAACCCAAGGTACTAATAAACAGAATGGATTAATACTAAAAACCCAAAGCAATAATATTAAACCCAAACGATTACTAATGTAAACCTAAGGGATTAATATTATAAATTCAATGTATAAAAGCCCTAAAGTAAATATTATAAACCTTAGAATAAATAAGGTTGACCATGATTGGTTTTTATATTCACACAATATTTCTCAAAATGTGATGTTGGTCCATGGTTGATTGTAATTTATTTTCATATTGAGACAGTCTTTGTTAAAATGTGACATTAGACCATGGTTGACCATGATTGATTTTCATATTGAGATAGTCTGTGTCACAATTTGATGTTGAACCATGGTTTATTTTCATATTGATACAATATTTGTCACAATGTGACATTGGACCATGGTTGATCATGGTTAACCATGGATTACCATGGTTGTCACAATGTGACATTGGACCAAGAGACAATCTTTGTAACAATGTGACCATGATTATTGACCATGCGACGTTGGACCATGGTTGGCCATGACTATAAACCCAAGGGATTTATATTAAACCCTAGGATTGAAATTATAAATCATATCAATAATAATATAACCCATGAATATGAACCCTTAGACTAATAAATCCAAGGGATTAATATTAAAAACCTAAGCGTTGATTTTCATATGGAGACATTCTTTGTCGCCATGTGGCCTTGGACCATGGCGGACCATAATTGACCACGTTTTACCATGTTTGACTAATGTTGACAATGATTGGCGATGGTTGATAATGATTGACCATGGTTTATTTTCATATTGAGACAATCTTTGTCACAATGTGAGATTGGACCATGGTCGACTATGGTTGAAAATGATTATAAACCCAAGGGATTTATATTAAACCCAATGATTAATATTATAAACCTGATGAATAGTATTATACCCTAGGAATATGAATCCTTAGATTAATAAACCTAAGGGATTGATAATATAAACATAAGGAAATAACAAATCCAAGTGATTAAAACTTGAGAATAATATTAAACCCATTGAATTTATTTTAAAACCTGAGATTAATATTATAAAACCTATGAATTATATTATACCCTACGAATATGAACCCTTAAATTAATAAACTCAAGGGATTGATATTACAAACCCAAGGAAATAATAAACCCGATAGATTATAAACCCAAGGGATTAATATTATAAACCCAAGGTATATAAACCCCGAGATAAATATTATAAACCCTTAAATAAACATGGTTGACCATAGTTGGTTTCCATATTGAGAGAATCCTTATCACAATGTGACGTAGAACCATGGTTGACCATGGTTGACTATGATTCATTTTCATATCAAGAAAACCCTTGCCACAATGTGACATTGGACCATGGTTGATGATGATTGATTTTCATATTGAGTCAATCTTTTTCATAATGCAATGTTGGACCATGGTTGACCATGATTGACCATGGTTGACCATGATTGACCATGGTTGACTATGATTGATTTTAGAAAACACTGTTGACTATGGATGACCATGATTGACCATGGTGAACCATGATTGCTGTTATAAACCCAATGGAATAATAAACCCAAATGATTAATACTAAGAACTGAAGAGATTATAAAACCAATGGAATAATATTAAACCTAAGGTATATAAACCCTAAAATAAACATGGTCGATCATGGATGATTTTCATATTGAGACAATCTTGGTCATAGTGCTACATTAGACCATGCTTTACCGTGGTTGACCATGATTGATTTCATATGAGGAAAATTCTTGCTGCAATCAAGTGTTGGACCATGGTTCACCATGAATGACCATGCATGATTTTCGTTTTGAGACAATATTTGTCAGAATGCGACATCGAACCATGGTTGGCCATGATTGTCAAAATATGATGATGGACCATGATAATAAAGCATGGTTGACCATGATTTATTTTCATTTGAGACAATCTTTCTCACAATGGGATGTTGGACCATGGTTCACCATGGTTGAGTTTCATATTGAGAAAATCGTTGTGACAATGGGGTGTTACACCATGGTTTACCATAATTGACTATGTTTAACCATGTTTGACCAATGTTGACCATGATTGACCATGATTGACCATGTTTATAAACACAAGGGATTTATATTAAACCCTAGGATTAATATTATAAACCATATGAATAATATTATACCCTAGGAATACGAACCCTTATATTAAGAAAGCCAAGGGATTGATATTATAAACTCAAGGGTTCGATACTAAAATGGCAAGGGATTATAAACACAAGGGAATAATATTAAACCCAAGGGATTAAGACTATAAATCCAATGTATATAAACCCTACGATAAATATTATAAACCCTCAAATAAGCATGGTTTATCATGGTTGCTTTTCATGTTGAGACAATCCTTATCATAATGCGACATTGGACCATGGATGACAATGGTTTACAACGATTAATTTTGATATCAAGACAATCTTTGTCACAATGCAATGTTGGACCATGGTTGACCATGGTTGATTTTTATATTGAGAAAATATTTGTCACAATGAAACTTTGGACCGTGTTTGACCATGATTTATTTTTATATTAATACAATATTTTTCAAAATGTGATAATGGACCATCATTGACCATGATTTATTTTCATGTTGAGACTATTTTTCATAGTGCAACATTGGACCATGGTTGAGCATGGTGGAGCATGGTTGATTTGCATATTAAGACAATCTTTGTCACAATGCGATGTTAGACCATGGTTCACCATGGTTAACCATGGATGGCCATGGCTGTCACAATGTGAAGTTGGACCAAGAGACAATATTTTTCACAATGTTATGATGATTATTGACCATGGTTGATTTTCATATTGAGACAAACATTGTCGCAATACGATGTTGGATTGTGGTTGACCATGATTCACCATGGTTGATTTTCATATTAAGACAATATTTGTTACAATGTGATGATGGACTATTGTTGACCATGGTTGACCATGATTCATCATAATTGACCATGGTCGACATTGTTTGACCAATGTTGACCATGGTTGACTATGATTATAAACACAATGGATTTATATTAAACCCTACGATTAATATTATAAACCCTATCAATACTAGTATACCCTAGGAATATGAACTCTTTGATTAATAAACCCAAGGGATTGATATTATAAAGCCAAGGGAATAATAAACACAAGAGATTAATATTAAAACCATAAGGGATTATGAACCCAAAGGGAATTATATTAATCCCAAAGGATTAATACTATAAAAATGAGATAAATAAACCCTTAGATAAATATTATAAACCCTAACATAAAGATGGTGGACCATGGTTAACCATGGTTGATTTTCATATTGAGATAATCCTTGTCACAATGTGACATTCGACCATGCTTGATGTTGCTTGACCATGATTAATTTTCATATTGGGACATTCTTTATCACAATGTGACATTCAACCATGGTTGATTTTCATATTGAAACAATCCTTGTCACAATTTGACATTGGACCATGGTTGACCATGATTGACTTTATAAAACATGGTTGCCTCTAGTTAACAATGATTGATATTATAATCCCGTCAAAATAATAAACCCAATGGATTAATATTAAAATATGAAGGGGTTATAAATGCAGGGGAATAATATAAACCCAAGGTGTATACACCCTAAGATAAATATTATAAACCCTAAAATAAACATGGTTGGCCATGTTAGATTTTCATATTAAGAAAATCTTTGTCAGAGTGAGACATTGGACAATCCTTGACCATGGTTGACCATGATTAATTTTCATATCAAGATAATTGTTGTTACAATTAAATGGTGATCCATGGTTTACCATGATTGGCCAAGCTTGATTTTCATATTGAGACAATCTTTGTCACAATGCAATGTTGGACCATGTTTTACCATTGATGTCACAATGAGAATTTGGACAATTATTATTTACCATGGTTTACTGTGATTGAACATAATTGACCATGATTGATTTTCAGATTGAGACAATCTTTTTCACAAACCGACGTTGGACCATGGTTAACACCATGGTTGATTTTCATATTGAGACAATATTTGTCACAATGTGGTGTTGGACCATAATTGACCATGTTTGACCAATGTTAACCATGATTGGCCATGGTTGACGATGGTTGACAATGGTTAAATTTCATAATGAGATAATATTTGTGACAATGTAACGTTGGACCATGGTTGACCATGATTATAAACCCAGGGGATTTATATTAAACCCTAGAATTAATATTTTAAACCCCCTGAATAATATTATACCCTAGGAATATGAACACTTAGATTAATAAACCCAAGGTATTGTTATTATAAACCCAAGGGATTAATACTAAAATGACAAGGGATTATAAATCCAAGGGAATAGTATTAAACCCAAGGGCTTAATATTACAAACACAAGGTATATAAACCCTAAAATAAACATGGTTGACCATAGTTCACCATGGTTGATTTACGTATTGTGGCAATCCTTCTCACACTGGAACGTTGGATCATAGTTGATTTTCATGTTGATACAATCTTTTTCACAATGCAACATTGGACCATGGTTGGCCATGATTTATTTTTATATTAGTAAAATCTTTATCACAACGTGATGTTAGACCATGGTTGACCCTCACTGATTTCCATGTTGAAATAGTTTTTGTCACAATGTGAAATTGGACTAGTGTTGACCATGGCTGAACATGGATGATTTTGATATTATGATAATATTTGTCACAAGGCGACGTTGGACCATGACTAACATTCATTGACCATGGATGGTGATGGTTGTCACAATGTGATGTTTGACCTACAAAAAATCATTGTCACATTGTGACCATGATTATTGACTATGGTTGACAATGGTTCACCATGATTGACAATGGTTGACCATGATTGACCATGGTTGACCATGATTTACCATGGTTGGCCATGGTTAATTTTCATATTCAGGCAATTTTTGTTGCCATCCGACATGGACCGTGGTTGAGCATGGTTGATTTTGATACTAAGACAATATTTTTTCAGAATATTATGTTGGACCATTGTTGACCACGGTTAGCTATGATCACCATAATTGACGATGGTCGACGATGTTTGACTAATGTTGACCATGGTTTACCATGATTTTAAACCCAAGGGATTTATATTAAACCTTATGATTCATATTATAAGCCCTATCAATAATATTATACCCTAGGAATATGAACCCTTAGAATAGTAAACACAAGGAATTGATATTATAAATCCAAGGGATTAATACTAATACCTCAAGGGGCTATGAACCCAAGGGATTAATATTATAAAACTAATGTGTATAAACCCTAAGATAAATATTATAAACCCTAAAATAAGCATGGTTGACCATGGTTGATTTTCATATTGAGATAATCCTTGTCAGAATGTGATGTTGGACTATGGTTGACCATGCTTAACAATGATTAATTTTCATATTGAGACATTACTTGTCACAATGTGATGTTGGACCATGGTTGATTTTCATATTGAGACAATCTTTGACACAATGAGACGTTGGACCACGGATGACCATGATTGACCATGGTTGAGCATGATTGATTTTATAAAACATGGTCGACCATGGTTGACCACGATTGGTATTATAAACCAAACAGAATAATAAACCAACGGTATTAATACTAAAATCTCAAGGGATTATAAACTCAATGGAATAATATTAAACCCAAGGGATTTGCACCCTAAGATAAATTTTATAAACCTTAAAATAAACATGATTGACCATGGTTGATTTTTATATTGAGACAATCTTTGTCATAATGTGATATTGGACCATACCTGACCATGGTTGACCAAGATTAATGTTCATATCATGATAATGGTAGTCACAATCACACGTTGGATCATGGTTGACCATAGTTTATTTTCATATTGAGGAAATCTTGCCACACTACGATGTTTCATCATGGTTGACCATGATTTACCGTCATTGACCATGACTAACTTTCATATTGAGATGATCTTTCTCACAATCCAATGTCGGATCATGGTTAACTATGGTAGATTTTCATATTTATACAATCTTTGTCATAATGTGGTGTTGGACCATGGTTGACCATATTGACCATGCTTAACCTTGCTTGGCCAATATTGACTATGATTGACCATGCTTGATGATGGTTGACAATGGTTGACAATGGTTGACGATGGTTGATATATTGTGACAATCTTTGTCACAATGTGAAATTGGATCATGGTTGACCATGACTATAAACCCAAGGGATTTATATTAAACCCTAGGATTAATATTATCAACCGTACGAATAATATTATAACCTAGGAATAGGAACCCTTAGACTAATAAACCCAAGGGATTGATATTATGAACCCAAGGAAATAATAAACCCAAGGGATTAATACAAAAACACCAAGGGAATAACACTAAACCGAGGGAAATAATAAACCCATGGGATTAATACTAAAACACCAAGGAAATAATATTAAACCTAAGGGATGTATATTAAAAGCTAGGATTAATATTAAAAACCCTAGGAATAATGTTATACCCTAGGAATATGAACACTAACATTAAGAATCTCAAGGGATTGATATTATAAACCTAAGGAAAGAATAAACCCAAGGGATTAATACTAAAACACCATGGAATTATAAAGCCAAGGGAATAACATTAAACCTAAGGGCTTAATATTATAAATCCAAGATATAGAAATCTTATCATAAATATTATACACCATAAAATAAACATGGTTGACCATGATTGGTTTTTGTATTGAGAGAATCCTTGTCATAATGTGACATTGGACCATGGTTGACAATGATTGATTTTCATATCGAGATAATCTTTGTCACAATGTGACATTGGACAATGGTTGATTTCCATGTTGAGATAATCTTTGTCATAATGCGACATTGGGCCATGGTTGACCATGACTTCTTTTCATGTTGAGAGTATCTTTGTCACAATACAACATTGGATTACGGTTGACCATGGTTTATTTCCATATTAAGAGAATCTTTGTCACAATGACATTGGACCATGCTTGACCATGGTTGTCATAATGAGACATGCACCAAGAGACAAATTTTGTCACAATGTGACCAATATTATAGATCATCATTGACCATGATTGACCATGGTTGATTGTCATATTGAGACAATCTTTGTCTCAATCTGACATTGGACCATGGTTGACCATGGTTGATTTCCATATTGAGACAGGTTTTGTCACAATGTGACGTTGGACCATTGTGAATCATGGTTAACCATGATTCACCATAATTGACCATAGTCGACCACGTTTGACCAATGTTGATCAGGATTGACCATGGTTGACCATGTTTGACCATGGTTGATTTTCCACTTGAGACAATATTTGTCATAAAGCGGCTTTGGACCAAGGTTGACCATGCTTGACCAGTCACCATGGTTGATTTTCATATTGAGATAGTCTCTATCACAATGTGATTATAGACCATGGTTAACCATGATTGACCATGGCTGACATTGGTTTAAAATGGTTGAGCATGGTTGATTTTCATATTGAGACAATCTTTGTCACAATGCGACATTGGACCATGGATGGGCATGATTATAAACCCAAGGGGTTTATATTACACCCTATCAATAATATTATACCCTAGGAATATGAACCCTTAGACTAATAATCCCAAGAGATTGATATTATAAACCCAATGGAATATTATTAAACACAAGGGATTAATATTATAAATCCAAGGTATATATACCCTAAGATAAATATTATAAACTCTAAAATAAACATCGTTAACCATGGTTAGTCATGGTTGATTTTCATATCGAGACAATCCTTGTCACAATTTGACATTGGACCATGGTTGACCATATTTGATAATGATTGATAATATAAACCCAAGGGAATAATAAACCTAAGGTGTCTTGAAGATAATTGTAAAACGAAAAACCTCATAATGTGGGATAGAAAGAAGTTCCTCTTTGAAACTTTAGTCACTCCTGTAATCTTATATGGATGTGAGGTTTGGGGTTGCAACATCTCTAGAGAATCCTGAAGAAAGATTGAGCAAATCTAGAAACGTTTTATAACGTATAACCTCAAAACTAAAAGCAATACACCTTATCATATTCTCCTTATAGAAGTGGGTCTTTCCCCTATCGAGAGCCTAGCTGTGACTAGGCTTCTGTTGTACAAGCACAAACTCAATAACATGGGAGACCATAGACTTCCAAAGCTAGCTTTAAATTCCAGCCAAAATCACCTAAGGCTCAAACGAGGTTGGTATGAAGACACAAGGGCTGGGTTAAACCATTGGGAGATCGATGAGAATGTTGCACTGCAAAAGATTAATAACATTAAAAATATTGCTACTTCTAAGTTCAAAGGAAAAATGTGGTGTGAGAAAGATTTAGCAACTAAAAGAAAATTATGATATTATAAGGAGGTCATCAACCGCACCCTAGAAGATCAAAAGTATCTCTTTGCTTTAACTAGATCAAAGAAGAAAATTAATATAGACAAGATTAGAACAAACTCTCATCTCCACGGTGAAACGGGTCATTGGGCAGTTCCTAAAACACCATGGATGGAAAGGATTTGCCACCTCTGTGAGAATATGAACATCGAGGATTAAAATCACTTCCTCTTAGAGTGCCCCGCATACAACCACATTAGATCTTAGTTTCATAATCTTTGTTGCAATACAGACCTTCCTAGCCTTTTACAATGTCAAAATTATAGTGAGCTCGAGAGGCTTCTCTCCAAGCTTTTTGAGCATAAGAATAAAATCTTAAATCAAACTAAATAATTCATTTCTTTAGGTTCGATAGACCAAAGTTTGGTCTCAATAGACGTTAACCACCACCACCACCACCAGTATATTATTCTAATCATTTTTGAACTAATATTTATTATTATTAAGTGTTTTTAAATAAATATCTAAATTAATATATCAATGTTACTAAATAATATTATACATAACACTAATTAATATTAAATATAATTCAATTATGATAAACTACAAAATAATTTATCATAATATATAAAACTTATTGAATCATTTAATTTAAATAATAATTAATATTAATAACTAATAGATTTTTAATAAATTAGTTGAAAATAATGTTGAATATTAATTAATATTCTCAACTATAATTGATAATTAATATTAAATATTTAATTTAATCATTTTATGCTAACTGCCAAAATAATTTATCATATATATAATAACTTATTTTGATATCAATTCATTTATGATAATTAATATGAAGTACTAATAAAATTTTAATAAAATTAAGTGAAAATAATCTTCAATTATTATTTAAATATTCTCAACTATAATTGATTAATTAATATTAATATATTAATTTAATCATTTTTGAACTAATGCTTATTATTATTAAGCGCTTTTATGTTTGAAAAAATAGGCCTTCACCGCGGGTCTAGCTACTAGTTAAATTTCAAGTTGCACTAATTAGAACTAACTCAATAAACAAGGATTTCACCATTTCTTTCTCTTTTGAAAAGAATGGAAGAGACGTAGATGGGAGCTTCTAGCTTTGTCCTCCGGTATCGGCTCTTCGGGTTTTCCCCTTGACGGGTGCCTACCTGTGCTGCCGGTGAGGACGACTATCCTGGTGGCAGTTATCCGCCCGAATTAATGTTTATTATTAATAAGAGCTTTTAAATAAATATCTAAATTAATATATCGATATATCAATTAATATTATACATAACACTTAATTAATAATTAATATAACTCATATCAACAATTATAAAACGATTATTATATGTAATATAACTATTTGTATCATTTCTTTATAATAATAATATTAATATTATTTTAATATATTAGTGAGTTGAATGTTCAATATTATTAAATATTTCTCAACTATAATTATTTTAAATTAAATTTATAAAAATAATTGATGTTATTAATGTTAATTAAAATTATAATATATATAATTATAAAATATTATTACTTATTATTATTTATTTTAATATTAGTAAGAATATTTAATAGTATTAATATTTATATAATGATATAATGTGTTTGATGATAATAATTATTAAATTATATATAACAATAAATAATAATAAAAATAGACATTAAAAAATTAAGTATTATTAACCATAACATTATTAAATATTAATAATATAATTGTTAATAATAATTATTTAAACAAATTATTATTGTTGTTTAATAATATTATTATTTCCTTAGATCCGCGTGACCAAAGGCAAATCTCCCCGTCCTTTTGACTACGTCTGGCACGTGGTGACTAAATCTCAATAAATGGTGGCGACACGATCTTCCATCTCCGTTCATTCCCTGCCTTAGAATGTGCAACCCAACCTGTCAACTTTGGCATTTTATTCCATAACAGCTTCGTCTCCCGGTCATTTCTCTCCTCGTTTCCTTCCTCTGCACTCCACCCTGCTCCTTCTAACCTCAATTTGGCATCGCCCAACTCCTTTATCTCAACCATGTTCAATGACAAAGGTAGGAGTCACCGCCTTGGATGAGGTAGAGGACGTTCGCGACCTCTGACTACTTTGGATGACACCTCCATTGCTACCCTTTCTAACCATAACATACTTGATCGCATTCATAGGAAAATTGTCACCATGGAGGAAGAGGAGACCAGAGGACACATGTCCCTTTGGGCTCTCTAAAATTTCTTGGCTCGACAATTGAAGGAGAAAGAACAAGACAAGGCAAGGCAACCAATTGGATTGTGGAGCTTTCCACGCATTTCAATCATTCTTCCTCCTCGCTTAAAACATTGGTATGATATATTGGTATTTCCTACCCTCCAAACCTCCCATCCCCTGCCATTTCCCCTTACACTCCACTCTTGTCATCTCATCCCTTCTCTCACCCCTCAGAGCTCATCCTCCTCCTCCAACTGCGCCCCCTCCCCTCTCTCTTCTCCAGTGAATGATTCTCCTCCTCCCTCACCGTCTCGCCCTAGCCCATTCAAGTGTTACATTTTGGAGGAGGCTCCAGAGAATCGCAGCACATAGTAGGTACAAAGTAGCACCCATGCTCGCAGAGGCTCCAACCTAACAACAATTTGGCTCCACTGTATCGCGCGTTGTCGACAGGCAACATCAAAGGCTATAGGTTGGTAACTACACTCTTTTTTGGTTAACTATTATCTAAGAAAACTTGTTTTGGTTCAATTCAAAATAGTACGACCACACCTTTTCTACTCATCCTAAGTGTGCCCAGTTTGCTATTGAGAAGCTTACAGTTGTGGTGCAGTCTACCAATGCCTTGGTTCTTCAGTCTTCCGACATGGCACCATGAGGATCATTTCTCTATGATTTGATGAGCACCATTTTTCATATGTTAAACTACTTGAGAATTGTAAACTTTTGTCTCCTCGTCGAGAAGCGGATTTTTTTTTATAATACACTCTAATTTCCTTGTTTTGAGGTAGATAAAAATCTTATGATTATACAATATGTAAAATTTCATTCAATTAATATAAAACATAGTCGCTTCAATATATATATATATATATAACAATAATGAAGTATTATTAAACAATAACGTTATTAAATAGTTAATAATATTATATTATATTTTTTAATAATAAAATAATAGTTATTGTTTAATAATAATGGTTATATTATTATGTATTTACAATTTAATTATTAGGACCACAACAACAATTATCCATTATATAATTATATTTAAGAAATTTACTTTTTAATTACATTTAAAATTTTGAACATTCTTAATAAATTAGAAAAAATAATTCCATTTTATTCAAAATTCCATAAATATCATTTAATTACTCTCTAAATAATTTTAATTTAAAAAAATATTCTCTAAATAATTTTAATTTAAAAAAATATTCTCTGGAAATCACTTGATTTGTCCAAGTCTCGTATGTAATTGAATCTTGTGTATGGAACACACGATGCCTATTGGTCAGTGTTTGGAATGTTTGATGACTCAGGAAGCCATGAAGAAGGAAATTTTGAAGATACATGAGATCAATTGGAGGCTAAGTAGCGGGTGGCAACACTAAGCTTTTCCATAAATATGATAAGCTTAGAGGACAGTGTAATGTTATTTGGCACATTGAAGCTGAGGACAGACCTATTAAGCATTCCACTCCTTAAATTTAAAGAGAGGTTCTTAATCAATTTGAGTCATTCTATAGAGCTAGAGAAGATGTTGATTATATGGATCAAATCTGCGCATTAGAACATTACCCACAAATTTTTGATGAAACAGCTAATGATTCCCTCTATCACCCAATTGAGCTGGTGAAAATTCTATTAGTTCTTAAATATTTTGTGAGGGACAAATGCCTAGTTTTGGATGGTTGGACTGTGGAGATTTTCATACAATTTTTTATTTGATTGGACAAAGTATCCTGGGGGTGGTCAAAAAATATCGGACCCAGGGATACATCATAGGAACTATTAACTCTACTTTCTTGGCTCTCATCCCTAAGAACTCGACATCGAGGAATTTCAGGGACTTCAGACCAATTTCACTTTGCAACATTCTTTACAAATTGATATCAAAGGTGATTGCAAGATGCATCAATGGTGTTTTATCAACATACATTTTAGGGGAACAATTTGGTTTTCTTCCAAATCGCCTCATACATGACACTACAAGAACTTCTCAAGAATGCATCCATACTATCCATACTCATAAAAATAAGGTTGTGATTATGAAGATCGATCACCATAAGGCCTACGACTGTGTGGGTTGGTCCTATATGCATCTTATTCTACACAAGATTGAACTTCAACCTCACAATGTTCAATGGAGTATGGTATGCATTAATTTTGTCTGTTATGCATTTACCATTAATGATTATGCCACTCTTTTTTCTGTGCTGGTAGAGGTCTCTGACAATAGTGCTCCATCTCCCCTCTACTGTTTACTCTGGTAATGGATAGTTTGAGCCTGCACATCGGTGGTGTGATGGATCACGATCTATTTTGGGGTTTGTCTATATCCAAGGATGTTAACATCACACACCTTCTTCTTTTTGATGATATACTAACTTTTGGTGTCATTTCTAGAGCGCAGTGGTGCTATTTACACTACATGTTTCTCAAATTTGGAGCGACCTTTGGGTTAATTTCTAATGGTAGAAAATCTATCCTTTAATACTCTTTTGGTGATAGGGTGTACATAGAATTCATTGCAAGCATTTTTGACATTTGTACTGCACCTGTGGAGTTTAGGATCAACTACTTGGGTTTTAGACTTAAGCCGAATAATTATAAAAATTGTGATAGGCAATGGATGGTTGACAAATACAAGAAGAGTCTTAACAACTTGACACATAGATGGCTCACTTTGGGAGGTAGATATGTGCTCATACATGCACTTCTTCAACAACTATATTTTTATTGGGCTCACCTATAGTGGATTCCTTTGGGCATTCTCACAAAGATAAACACTATCATCTCTTGATTTCTTTGGAGTGGCACAGGCACTATCACTAAATATCACCTATGCAAGTGGGGTGGATTGAACTTCCCTAAGGAATTCATAGTGTGGGGTTTACTAGATCAAAGGATATTTGGTATTACATTGTTAACTAAATCTTTCTGAAGGGAACTAAAGGGAAGGGGGGTCTAGAAAGACATTATTCATGAAAAGTATCTAAGGGGCCATGACACTAAACTTCTATTTAGAAATATGGCATCCCCTAAGACTCAGGGGTCACTGATTTGGAGGAGTGTTATCAAAATCCTTCCCTAGTGGTGCTTGTGGATGACATGGGAGTTTGGGAGCAGTCACAAGATTCTAATTAATATAGAAAATATATCTAGAGTTGTCGGGGAGAATTTTTTGAGTCTTCATACTTTAGAGTCTATACAATCCAAAGGTTACTTCTTCCTATATCATCCCATCAAACAATGTCTAGTAGGCCTCCGTATCTGTTGTTTGGCAAAGGACATTAGTTTGATTGGACAAGGTGTGGAGGAATGGCAGGAGTATATTAGACAACTTCAATTGGCTAGCTGATGTCATTGGGATAGTGGTGACTGTTGCATATGGGGAGGTAAGCTACTTAACCATTGGATCATTGTGGTGGATGCATACCAATTCTATATAAGACAAGCCCTAGATCTTCATAACACAACTTGGTTTTATAAAATTTTGAAGCGGCTAATCTCATTAAAAATCATCTTATTTGTGTGGTTGGTATGAAGGAACAAATACTTGACGTGGGACAACCTACAGAAGAGGGGACATATGAGTCTCAGAATGTGCATTCTATGCAGAGAAAGCTCAAAATCTTAGTTGCACATTTTCTTTCTATGCCCCATTACTCAGCATATTTGGGAGCACATTTCTCTTATTCTAATGATCTGTGACAGAAGGTTGCATGGTATGGAGAATTGTATTGATCAGTGGTTTGTTGGATGTGGGAACTACAAGGACATACCATTATAAATTATTTCAGAAATATGGAATGCTTCAAACAAGAACATATTTGAGGGCATGCCGATCAAGAAAAGTATGATATGTCAGGGGATTTTTTGCTAGATATCCTCCTATTCCAAGGATCATGATAAGGTCAAAGAAACTCCATATCACAAGAATCCCCATGAGGTCCTTTTACCTGTAGGATTTTTTTATGGGGTAGCTCAACTAGGCATATGCGTGTGTGGCACGATCTTCAGACTAAATGAGGGCTCTCAATATGAGATATTCTAGAATGGAGGCACTGGCACCAACTTCGGGGCAAAGATATTGGCTTTGTGGGGCTTACTATGGTTTGCAAAGGAGATGGAGATTGATAATTTTCATGTATTTTGGGACTCCATATCTGTCATTCTGGGCATCGTGAATTTTACCCTCCCATCCCTTTCTTGATGGATTGAGCGGATCAGGTTCCTTATGGCAAACATCAATATTAGATCAATTTCTCAATTTACAAGGAGGGTAACAAGGAAATGGATGCAATGTCAAAGGAAAGCCTTCGGGGTACCTTTTGTTTTATGAATTTCAGATTAATTGTGGAGGGCACCATCATGGAGGGCGTCATCAGGGAGGTAGGCACACTAATATTACCTTAAATGAAAAGTCTGTCATATACTTTTTTGATATTAGATATTTTAGAGAATATGTTTTGTTCTATTTAGAGCACTCCTATATAAGAACTTTGGCCAATTCGATAAATGTTTTTATTTACTGCTTTTTGTCACTCTAAAATATATAGAAATTTCTAAATAACATTTCTGAACAATATACCCTATCTTATATTTCTCTAATAAAAATCCAATATTTTTTTTATTTGAGAAAAAAACAAACCATCCACAATCAACAAATCACTAATATAAAGAATTTGAAACTGAACTAGAGCAAAGGTAAGCAAAACCCTATTGATTATTGATGTGATCGTTAGCGAATTTATCCTCAAATTAGTCAATCCATTTCTCCAAAGCCCTCCTCCAATTCCACACAGATTTTTGAAAATTAATGCATAATGATATTAAAAAATCTATATGCATGATGATATTATAATTAATTTTACTTTTTCTTATTTATGAACAAATTTGGATTTTCCTAATTAAAATTCAGGAATACAGTTCTTCCTAATTTTGGTACCTCGGAATTCCATCAAAACCCTTAAAATCTAAAAAGATCATGGAATAAAATAAAACTTAGACGTTTTCTTCAATTTTAACCAAAACTAAAGCTTTAGAGCCATTTGGAATACTCCTTTTAATAAACCGTGTCCTGAACCAATGGAGTGTGGAGGTGCTGAGGAAGCAACTCCGCACAATGCATCAGCGTTATTTGGTATTCACTCTTCAAAATTTTCGCATACAGACATCCCTTTAAGAACACCTCGCCTCCTCATAATCATTTAATATTAGTTAAAGTTTGTGACGAATCGTAAATTCTCGGGAGTAATTTAGGAAGATGGAGGAATTGTTTGAATGGTCAAAAGTGGTTTGAATTTGGGTAAAAAATTTAAAAAATCTTATAGATGCAGTGTTTGAATCATGTTTTTAATGTAGAAATGAATTCTGCATCATCAAAAAAATTTAAGACATCTAAAATTATAAATTTTAACAACTTTAACTTATATTTACAAATCCCTATATTTTTTCAAACCAGAATTTCCACAAACTTCCAAAGCCAAAAATAAACATAAGTTTTAAACTCTCTTAGTGTATCATCCAACACTAATCACGAATGTCACTGAAGATTTTCTCTCTGTGGTTTATTTATACTTTTTTATGATTCCAAAGAATATATTTCACCATGGGCTACGCATCAAAATCATGTTTCTAATGATTTTGTTTATTAACTTTGTGATCCCGAAAAATTAGATGTTACCTAGGCTAAGAATCACGATTACGTATGGTCATGCAACATCCACGGTATCTAGCATAAGACAACCATGATTATTATTACCCTTAATATTGGATGCAAAAACAAATTATTTAATATGCAATCTTATCCACGTAGTTGTATGGAACACGCAAACATTAGACTATACCAAATGCTGACATCGATGCAATAAATTGTATTATAGCAAATGCAACATTGTGCAAGGAAGCACAATAAAAGTGGAAGCAATGACTCATAATATTTTGTGTGTGCAAAGCAGTATTTTAGCAATCCCGAAAAATTTGATCCATCGAGGGCTAATTTGGTGTGTTTAGTGGAGCAAGTAGGGGAAGCAATGGTTTATGTTCAATCACAATGTATAGTTGAATGGATGTATAACGAAGTCTCCAACGCCTTGTGTAACGACCTGAGTTCTCTGACATGAAGTGCGACCTGCAGTTTGGTGCGAGCTCTCCAAGTGGGCGATGACTTATGGGCATTTGTGAGGTGAGCACTTGTTTATATGGCGTGGGGGAGACATGGAGGCCAACGGGCATGTGTAGGGGATTTTGCGATGGTGCAGGGGCTTGGGTGAGGTCGGCTGGGCAAGCCATGACCTCCCCTCCCATGCATATCTACTTGGTTATGCGTTGGTTCATTTGGAGGCATACAAATCGCTCATACATCTTCGCTCATATAGAGAGGCGCAGATCTTTAAGTGTGCAAGTCTAAGGGGGAAGGCGCAGATTTAAGGATGTGCTCGTTCTTGGGCGGTCATGCACGGTGAAGTGCGGTTGTGGGTGAAGGTGCGGGCAAGAGCGCCCAGTGGTTGCGTGAAGGCGTGCACAGGTGTGTGGCACCTAGGTCATGCGACAGAGTGCCCGATGGTGGAAACAGAGGAGCGCCCGCTTTGTGCGAACGTGCCCGACGGTGAAACGGAGGAGCACCCAGTTTGTGCAACGACTTGGCACGGGTGTCTTGGCGACTCGGGTGAGCGTCCGCCCGTCGTGCAAGTGTGCATGGTGACTTGGTGAAGTGTTGAGATTGTGGACGGAGATGTGTCTTGGTTGGAGGCGCCCATGTGTGGCGACTTGGAGGCGCGCCCAAGTTGGGCAAACAACACGATCGTGCGACGAGGTGAATGAAGGGTTGCTGAGTCATGCGGCGACTGTGCGGAGATGCCGACGAGCTGGGCAACTAAATTTGCCGAAGTTGTGAAAAATTGGCTAAGTGTAAATTTGGGGTTTCCCGAGATTTAACTTATGCATTGTAAAAGTGAAGATTGTATAATATATTGATATCGGGCAGACTCATATTGCAGGGAGTTGCCCCTCCCTTTATATTGTTGTGCATTTTTTTTGTATAATGTTGTTGATAATGAATGTGTATGGGTGTTCATTGGTATAAAGGCACATTAATAATACTTGGTTGAGAATCACAAACTAAGTAGGAATAAGTAGTTAGGCATAGTCCATGAACATAAGTATTGGTGAAAAGAAAGTGTTCGGTGGTGCCGCACCTCGCCTAGCATGGTTGAAATACTACCGTAGGCTTGGGGGCGTGACAGTTGGTATCAGAGTAGGCTGATGACCGAGTTGACGAAGAAGACAGTGGAAGCAGGTACTTGCAGGTGAAGGAAGCTAGTTTCACATACAAGTTGAACAAGGGCTGGTTCATGGTTGCAGGTAACTTGGTGAAGCTGGTGAATGGTGAAGGTTGGAACCGGAGGTCGTAGACTTGGGCAGATGGTACTACGTTCTGTTTCACACGATTTGGGCGTTTGCTAGGGGTTGGCAAGTGGGACTGCGTGTGGGCAGCTATACATGGTTTGGGCGTCTGTGGACCAAATGAAGTACGAACTGGGGAAGACATGAGACAAGGCATGGTAGGTTTGGAAGAATGCAAAGGGAAGCTCTTGCTTACCTTATATAGGTTGAAGCGGATGAAAGAAGAGAATCCCCGAATTCGAGAGAGGCTTGCAGTGTTCGAAAAGAATGTTGAAGATGAGCTTCTTCAACTTGGATGGACAATGGAGCAAGATGAAGTTGCACATTCTACTGACAAGGAAGAGGAAGCCGTGATGATTGAAGATGTTGCAAACATGATCATAATGGAGGATGAGTTTGAGATTGATCAAGTTGGACCAGGATCGTGCAGTTTGCAGACATGGACGGATGAGGACACTCCCATGGAGGAACCTCATGATGATGATGAAGTAAGTATTGATACTTGTGTTTCACTTGAGCATTTGGTAGATGGACCATATGCAGGGAAGGGCAAAATCAGTTTGCCGATGCTAGTGAGCATCTTACCATGGATGACTATTATGAGACCTTGTATGGAGAAGCAAGGATTGATGACTGTTGTAGGACTTTTTGGGGTTGTTTGTGACCTTATGGTAGAAGGTACAAAGGCCCGTGACAAGGGAGGAACATGATGATCTTGGCGGATGGATGGATCATGCTTTAGCCACATGGCTAAGTGCCCAGCATGACTAATGGACAGATTGGAGGGCACACACTTGAGTTGCTTGGGTGGACTTCTCATGGCCGAGACCAAGAGCAAGTCTTCGTGGAACCTTTAGTGGGGGAGCTATGATGGGAGAGACTCATATGATGATGATATGGTTGGGTGACCAAGTTCACTAAACCGAAGATTGCAGACTTGAGTGAGGATGACCGATTGTTGTGATGGGTCTACTTGGTTGGACTACATGGAAACTTAGTCATGGACATCAGGTTGGAGACATGGAGCATGACAGCCTTATGCAAGGACATTGTGTGGGAGCACTTGTAGAGATGTCACTTATGGGCATCCAATGAGGAGTGCCTAGGCAAGGATGTTGTGCAAATGGATTTGCTAGTGTGACATGGAGATGTTTTACTTATGAGCCGATGGAGAGGTTGTGCACTTATGTACAAGAAGGCCATGGACTTAGATGGAGTTGTGAGAAGACTATGGGGCATTCTTACTACATGAAGAGCTGAGGCATCTTGCAAAGACCTTTGGGCCGAGACTTGTATGCTTGCTGAGATGTTGGTTAGGGATGGCTTATGGAGCTCATGATGACATGAGATTGTTGTGACTTTTGGGGACTTCATACATGGTGGACTTAGAAGATCTGATGAATTGAGGAGCTAAGGTCAGAGAGTTTGATGCAGGATGGAGTGCATACTTTCAAGTACATGTATGGGAATGGCTTGAAAGAGTGACTTGATGTAGAGGATCGATATGAGACACTTTGGAGTGATGGAGTTACGATGATGATGATGATGATGCCTTAGTGGCAACAATTGGGCATGGGTTGAGCCGAGACTCAACTACTTTTGACACATGGGAGCTGATTGATCTATGATCATGGGCAGCACATGGATAGATGAGATAGGTGTATACTTATTTCTATGGGAGACTTGAGGGATGACACATTGCAAATGTGATGGAGGTTGCTTCATGGACCTGAATGTGGCACACCGAGAGTTGGAGGTTGATGATATGGTCTCTTCAAATTGAGAAGGCACACATATGGATGATGTTGGGATAGATGTGGTTGATTTCATGTAGCACATTAACACCAAACATCATGGACATCATGGATAACATGTTGCAGATGAGATGAGGGCTACTTCATGGACCTGAACATGACTTACACTTATATGGAGATGGATTCTCTATTGAGTTGATGATGTGACGGGATGTTCAGAGAAACGACTGATGGTGGCATGAGGATGTGCATTCTCATGGTTTGAGCGTGACAGTTGGATTAGCTACCCGAGTAGTTCAGACATGGGGGCCGACATGTACAAAGGTGTGTTAGCATTGTGTTGGAGTATCATGGCAGCAGTTCACATGAGGTCGACATGATATGTTGCAGTGGGCATGTAGCTTGAGATGGAGGGGCTAGCCTTACACGATGGAGAGCAGCATGTGGAGATTGTGACAGGATGGTCGATGATAATTATTTGAGATGACTTACGATGTATGACATACCGATGGGTGTATACCTTGGTATGGTGATCTTGGTGACAGATGGTTTTCATGATGAGACATGATGGAGACGACGGTTCTACATATGTTGCAGAGATAGTTTGCAGTATGTGGAGGAGTTGACATCATGGATGATACAGTTGATCTTGGTGGATGATTACCAAGACGGTATGTTATCAAGGATGACAACGACTTTAGGTGGAGGACGATGTAATGACCTGCATTCTCCAACATGAAGTGCGACCCATGGTTTGGTGCGAGCTCTCCAAGTGTGCGATGACTTATGCGCATTTGTGAGGTGAGCACTTGTTTATATGGCGTGGAGGAGACATGGAGGCCGACGGGCATGTCTAGGGGCTTTTGCGATGGTGCAAGGGCTTGGGTGAGGTCGGCTGGGCAAGCCATGACCTCCCCTCCCATGCGTATATACTTGGTTATGTGCTGGTTTATTTGGAGGCATACAACTCACTCATACATCTTCGCTCGTATAGAGAGGCGCAGATCTGCAAATGCGCAAGTCTAAGGGGGAAGGCGCAATTTTAAGGATGTGCCTGTTCTTGGGCAGTCGTGCATGGTGAAGCACGGTTGTGGGTGAAGGTGTGGGCAGGAGCGCCCGGTGGTTGGGTGAGGGCATGCACGGGTGTGCGGCACCTGGGTCATGTGACGGAGTGCCCGACGGTGGAAACAGAGGAGTGCTCGCTTTGTGCGAAGGTGCTTGACGATGAAACAGAGGAGCGCCTAGTTTGTGCGATGACTTGGCACGGGTGTCTTGGCGACTCGGGTGAGCGCCCGCCCGTCGTGCAAGTGTGCACGGTGACTTGGTGAAGTGTTGAGATTGTGGACAGAGGTGTGTCTCGGTTGAAGGTGCCCGTGTGTGGCTACTTGGAGGAGCGCCCAAGTTGGGCAAACAACACGATCGTGCGACGAGGTGAACAAAGGGTTGGTGAGTCGTGCGGTGACTGTGCAGAGGTGCCAACGAGCTGGGAAACCGAGTTTGCCGAAGTTGTGAAAAATTGGCTAAGTGTAAATTTGGGGTTTCCCAAGATTTAACTTATGCACTGTAAAAGTGAAGATTGTATAATATATTGATATCGGGTAGACTCATATTGCAGGGAATTGCCCCTCCCTTTATACTGTTGTGCATTTTTCTTGTATAATGTTGTTGATAATGAATGTGTATGGGTGTTCATTGGTATATAGGCACATTAATAATACTTGGTTGAGAATCACAAACTAAGTAGGAATAAGTGGTTAGGCGTAGTCCATGAACATAATTATTGGTGAAAAGAAAATGTTCGGTGGTGCCGCACCTCGCCTAGCACGGTTGAAAGACTACCGTAGGCTTGGGGGCGTGACACCTTGTCCCTCAGGAAAACTAACATCAACAATAATTCTCTATGCTGACTATGATTGCAGAAACCATTATTATTGGCAAATATTACTACAATTCTGTTAACAATAACAAGAATGAGAATCCTACCAAGAAAATGTAATTTATAATAAATTTTGATTGATGTTGTTATTGGCGTTGTTAAAATCATCTGTAAGTCGAGAATGAGAATCCTACCAAGAAAATATAATTTACAATAAATTTTGATTGACATTGTTATTGACATTATTAAAATCATTTGTAAGTTGAGAAAACCTATGTTAGAAAGTCATTTTACATGACACACAATTTATATAGATGTTTCCACCACATTCAAGTTTCCTTACCATCTAATTCTATCAAATTCATAGAACATTCAACTACAACCATAATTGCACTCAACTCTTGTCCTTTCTGTTAGAAATAATGGAGAATAGGCACTTATGTTACGTAGTTGTGATTTTCCTTTTTATATTTATTTAGTTCTTATTCTTAAGGGATATGATTTTCTATCCCTAATGAATTGTATCTATTTAATATTGGAGATTAATGTGAAGCAAGAGTGGCATTTTGCTTGAGGTAGCTCCTAGTGATTCGCACCGGTGAGCTCCTCTTGTGTCAGTTTGTCATTTCATGTCTTCCCTATGCTACTCTTCACATGGTATCAGAGGTACGGGGTTGTTAATCTTGTGTACTAAGTGGAGGGCTAATTCGTCGCAAGGTTTGGGTGGATAAACACAATAGTGGCAGATGATGACTTCGCGTGGAATTCATTTCTCAAGTTCGGCATGGGTGGTGGATAGATCTTCACGACTACGTGCTAGATAGCTGCGAAGACCATCGTGAATCCTTGGTGGATAAAAGTGATGCCCTGAGGTGAAGGATAAAAAAAGACTTGCGTGTTTTTTTCTTCCGGTGGGCAGCGAACCACACCCAAAGGCTACAGTTTCTATGAAACTCGAGAAAGATGGAACAATAGAGGAGGCCGAAACTGTCAGCCATCGTAGAGCAAACCAAGCTAAGATCGTTGGATTGACTATCGTGTATGCGTGCAACGCTGGCCTCGCTGAGGAGTTCGGTGGTTGTGGTAGCATCGAACCTCAGAGGGATCGATTGAGGTCGTGCACCAGAGGGAAAAACTAGAGAGTGTGGTGTTGCCGGAAGAGGGAGGCCCAAGGTATGTGGTGTATTATCCTCACATATTTTTGCATAGAAGACTGAGGACAGCCAAGTAACCAACTCGTGGCCCGTGGTAAAGGTCCAACTGATTGAGGTCTGTTATAAATTGACACTGCTCCTTTTGGCACTGTGCCGAAGTAGCTGCGCGAAAATTATCATGGGCATTAAATAGCCAAAGGTTGTAGCGTGAGAACTGAATGTTTGTTGCTGGTGAGTGGGCATGAGAACAAGATCCTCATCCATCTAGTGAACTTGCGTTGAATTAAAGTGATTTTCCATTTTTTAATATATGTTGAGGTGGCCCCTTGCAACAAGAACTTTGAATAATTATCGCTCACATAATTAAGGTTTTTAATTGAAGTTTTTCTTAAGAAGATCTGGGGTTTGTTTAAGTTATTGAAGGTTTTTATTCATCCAAAATGAATAATCAAATCGCTGAAGATTATGTCAATAAGAGTAATAAGCTTCATGGTTCCAATTACACCAATTGGAAGTTTAAGCTCTAAACTCTGTTTGAGGGACAAAATTCCTATGGCATTGCCACCAGTGATGAGGTCAAGCTGACTACTACAATAGGTGGACTGAATACAACAATTCAAGACTGGGAGAAAAGGGAGATGAAGGCAAAGGTTCTCCTCAAGTTATTAGTCAAAGATTGCATCATCCCTCACATTCGGGAGTGCAAGACAATAAATGACATATGGATGATTCTCAAAGAAATGTATGAGATCAGGAACACCAGTCGAACTTTGTACCTCAGGAAGAAGATTCTCTCCATCAAGATGGACGAGAATGAATCTATTTCTTCATTCATATCCTGGATAAAGAAGGTTAAAGATAAACTAGCTAATATCGGTCAGACTATGGCTAATGATAATCTGGTGACGATTACCATGAACGGCATGACGGATGATTACTAGATGTTTATAACTGGATTGAATGCAAGAGAAAAGCCTACAGGCTTTGAAGAGCTTAACGGGATTTTTCTACAAGAAGAGTAAAGGAGGTTGCCTCTCAAACCTCAAAATCCAAATCTTGCATTAATGACCAAGTTCAAATTGAAGGCAAAACTAGTGACTGATCACAGGAAAGGCAACGTATCACGAAAACGGACACCACAAGGTATGACCTCGCATAAACATGACTCTACTCCTAAATGTTTTTATTGTGGTAAGATAGGCCATATAGCTAAGTTTTTCCATAAGAAAGAGGCAGATGGGGAGAGGTACAAGTTGATAAGACATGCAAGTCATCTGGCTGATGCAAATTAGAACTAGGATTTCAAATTATTTATGGCTAAGACTACACTAGCCACTGAGGAGGATGAATCATATATTTGGTTCGTAGATTCTAGAGCCTCCTCACATATGACAAGTAAAAAGCAATGGTTCAAAAATTTTAAAGAATCCAATGCTGGAGTAAAAGTATACCTTAGAGATAATAGAGGGTACAAGATCAAGGGACATGGAGATGTCCTTATCACTTTGCCTGATGGAAAGATCAGGAATATATTTGATGTGTGGTATGTACTATTGGAAATAACACTGAGAGGGGGGGTGAATCAGTATTATCAAGTCAAATATTCCTTTTTCAAATCCAAATGATATACGCTACTTCAGTTAATTAAACCCGTAACTATGTAGAAGGAAACCTGCGTATACTATGAAAACTTATAATTTACTTTATCTTTCAGATGTTGATTGTTAATCAAATAACCAATAACCAGAAACAGTAAAATAGAGCAGAAGACAATCACACACAAGAACACAAGATATAAGGTGGAAACCCAATGTGGGTGAAATCCACCTGCTGCAATTCGTCTCTATCTTCTCTTTAATTAGAAAC
>APFE030756502.1:202340-269826 GCA_000404065.3 Pinus taeda
GGTGGGCCGGGTGGGCGGGGTATAATTCTTAAGGTATAATTCTTTAAATATTATTGTATTATTAAATCCCTGTTGGACTAGATGAAGCCTATTGCTGCAGGTGTTCGTGTAGGAGGACTCTACAAACTGGATGTGAAGAGTACACCACCGTAAGCATAGATTTCATTGGATAAGTCTGCTAAAAACTTTTGGCATCAAGGACTTGGGCACGTCAATTTCAGTGATCTTCTATTTTTGCAGAAAAAAGGTATGGTGGTCTTTCTGTTTTCAAAAAGTTGCATATTGATTGTGAATCATGTGCATTTGGTAAACATCACAGAGATGAATTTCCTGTTGTTAAAGATGGGAAATAGAGGGATACACTCGAACTTGCACACATTGATTTATGTGGGCCTATGTAGACAAGATCGTTAGGTGGGGCCTACTATTTTCTAATCTTTGTTGATGATTGTACAAGATTCACATGGGTGTATTTTCTTAGATTGGAGAGTCATGCCTTTGAGTATTTCAAACAGTTCAGGAACATGATTGAAAAGCAGACAGGAAAGTTCATCAGGTTTCTTTGATCAAATCAAGGCGGAGAATTCATGAAAGGGGATTTCATCAAATACTGCAAAGAGCATGGGATACAACATCAGCTTACAACACCTTACACTCCTCAGTAGAATGGAGTAGATGAGAGGAAAAACAGAACATTGGTGGACTGTGCTCACAGTATGTTGAAAGGTAAGAATCTAACTAATGGGTTTTGGGCAGACACTATCAATATTGTAGTATATTTGAAGAATAGGAGTCCCACTAAAAGTCTTGATTATAAAACTCCTTTTGAAGCATTGTTTGGCTTCAAGCTTGCAATAAGTCATCTTAGAGTATTTGGTTGTAAAGCTTTTGCGCATGTTCTCAAAGAAAACAAGAAGAAGTTAGATTCAAAGACCATTAAATGTACCTTCATTGGATATTGCAGTGAGTATAAGGCTTACAAATTATTGGATCCTTCTACTCACAAGGTGTTTCTAAGTAGAGATGTAGTATTCCATGAACAGGTTGATGATGGAAATCTTGTTCAAGATAATGAAGAATGGCATGTACCATTACTTTCAGATGAGGATGCTGAAACAAGGATCAATAAATAGTAGCAACAACAAGAGAAACAACATCAACAACAACAACAACAACAACAACATCAACAACAACAACAATGGTAGCAGCAACAAGATAAAGAGGAGGAAATTGGGTTTAGTCCAAAAAGAGAAGAATAGAGAAAAATATTTGACACCCCACCTCTCAGGAGATTTAGTAAGCCGAAACACTTACCAGCTCAGTATAGGGATTTTGCACTCATGACTAGTATTTTAAACATTGCAAAACCTTCTAATTTTCATGAGGCTAGTAAGAGTTCTGAATGGAAGGAAGCAATGAAGAGGAATATGAATCTACTATTAAGAATAATACTTGGGATATAGTAAAGCATACTCATTGTAAACAACCCATAGGTTGTAGATGGTTATTTAAGTTGAAATTTAAATCAGATGGGTCTATTGATAAGTATAAAGCAAGGTTTGTTGCAAAGGGGTATTCCCAGAAAGAAGGTATTGACTTTGATGAAACATATTGCAAAATTAAATACTATTACACTGATTATTTATTTAGCTAGTAAGCATCATTGGAAAATACATCAATTAGATGTTAAATCTGCTTTCTTAGATGGTGATTTAAAAGAAGAAGTATACTTAGTGCAGCCTGAGGGGTTTGTTAATAAGGGAAAAGAGCATTTAGTTTGTAGAGTAAAGAAATCTTTATATGGTTTAAAATAGGCTCCTAGATCCTGGTACAACAAAGTTCATTCATTTTTCCTCATGCATGGTTATAAATGGAGCAAAAATGATCCTAATTTGTATATTGTGTTTAATGATGAGGGGCAGATAGTGTTGATTTATTTATATGTAGATGATCTGATCATGAGAGGGAATGTAGACAACCTCATTGAAGAAATCAAGCAGCAGTTATCACCTAAATTTGAGATGAAGGACCTTGGAGAAATGCATTACTATTTGGGTCTAGAAGTTTGGAGAGATTCAAGCCAAAATTTCTTGTCCCAAGGTAAGTATGCTAAGATTTTGTTGACTAAATTCAAAATGGATGAGTGCAAGGCCGCATTTCTGCCTTTACAACAAAACAACAAACTTCAGGTGAATGATGGTTCAAAATATGCAGATGCAACATTGTACAGATAGTTGGTTGGTAGTCTTATTTACTTGACTACAAAGAGACTATATCTAGCTTATGCAGTGAGAGTTTTTAGCCATTTCATGACTCAACCTCATGAGAATCATTGGCTTGCAGCGAAAGGAGTACGGAGGTATCTGCAAGGAACTTAAGACTTTGGTATTTTGTATTTTGATTCATTCAATGTTAGCTTGACAGGTTATATAGACTGATTGGGAGTGAAATTTAGATGATAGAAGATAAATTACAGGTTATGCCTTTAGCATTGGATCTGGGGTCATCTCTTGGTGCAGCAAGAAGCATCATAATGTAGCCTTATCCTTAGCAGAAGCAAAATATCAAGCTATGTGTGCAGCGACATGTGAGGCAGTTTGGTTGCGCATACTTCTTCAAGATGCAGGAGAAGAACAGACAGAAGCTATGGTTATCAATTGCAATCATCAAAGTTCCATCAAACTAGCTTACAATCCTATGTTTCATAAAAACACTAAGCACATAGAAACTCAATTTCATTTTGTTAGGGAAAAGTTGCAGTGCAAAGAAATTTGTGTTGAATATTGTAATTCTTGTGATAATATGGCTGATATATTTACTAAGCCTCTAGGAAGACTGAAGTTTGAATTGTTTAGGGACATATTAGGTGTCATTAAGAACCATTTCTCCATTAAGGGGGAGTGTTAGAATTAATGGAGAATAGGCTCTTATTGTTACATAGTTGTGATTTTCCTTTCTATAGTTATTTAGTTCCTATTCTTCAGGGATATGATTTTTTGTCCGTAACAAACTGTATCTATTTAATATTGGTGATTAATGTGAAGCCAGTGTGGAATTTTTCTTGAGGTAGTTGTATCTTAGCATTCCATGTTAGTGGTTGTATGGTTGGTTCACATAGTCACCTTATCCTGGTAATGTTGCATTTTCTCTCAATTTGTAAACCATATTGACCTAATTATAAAATGTGCTTATTATGTGAATATTTAATGCCATTTAGAGTAAGTGGAAATAGAATTCAAACTATTAAGGAATCTTAGAAATTTGATTTGTGAATAAAACTTTTCTCCATAGTTGAAAGCGCCAAGGTCACACCGTCGTATTAAAATATGTGTATCTCGATTAAGGCAAGGGGAACCATACCGTTTATTTCAGTGTGTCCAATTTGTAGAAAAAATTTCACATTGCATACAAAATTCTAGAGAAAACGCATTAAAGAACTCTAACCTGAAGGTCCATAGAACACAACTGAGAAAAATTCACACAGCTAAAGACGCACAGCACACAACTCAAAAAAAAAATGAGATATGAATTTGTATATAACCATGAAACGTCAAAGCAGTAGCTACAACCGCATACAATTACTCGGATTGTGCGTGCTTCCTTCTACTCCCAATCATCTACTTTTATACACAAAACTAAGTCGGTTTTTTTCCCCTTTGACGTTGAATAGGTTAAGGGGGTGAGGGCCCTTCAAATATAAGTAGATCATGGCAGTGACGGTGAGGAGGTGCTCGATGGTGAGTTGATAGGCGGTAATTATTTCCAACACTTCCCTTTAATTATGACTGGAAACTTAACCATGAATTAACATAACTTAAACATGCTTGTTGGTCTAAGTCTAGATTTATTTATCCTTTTCTTCCAGATTTTGTATCCTCGGAATTGTTTCATCTTTTCTTTTTTGTTGTAGGTTCTAAATTTTAGTTTCTTCATTTGATATTACATATCTTCCATCGCGATACCTTTGTTTAGCATAAAAACATAGAAAATCATTTAAGGTTTTCCATGGATGTCCTCTACATCTTCAAAAATATGTTTGTTCGAGGACCTTGTCATTTTCTGTTGTTTTCTCTTCATCATCAATCTTCTAATATTCAATTTGTTGCAACATAAGTTCATAATAGAATTTTATTTCTTGACTCCAATACACAAAAATTTCATCGACATTTTCATTTTCAACATCATTCATACTATCTTGAACATTCATTGTTGTAACTTCTATGCAAACATCATCAACACATGGCATTTCAAGCCATGCTTCAAGAAATTTTAATTCTTCTTCAAATTTTTTTGCGTCTTCTCGCTTCCAACATCTGCACACACAAAATCAATGTTAAGTTTATATGAAAAAACATATTCAAAACCATATTGGTTATGTTCATTTTTCTCTGGAATGAGAGATTTCTTTTCTTGCGCTTGCTTCTCTTCCTCCGTCACATCTTTTTTTCTTCTTCCCTTGCATCATAATATTCATTTTCCACCTATGCTTATGCAATTAGGTTTTCTTCCACTTTGTTTACAAACACAAGCGGGTTTCTCTTTCCAAATAACAACCTATCAATAAGACGTTTTTGTTGCATCATTTGCGACCACTCATCACTAGTTAATTGTTCTTCGTCAAAGTTAACATCAACAATTTCAACTGTTTAATCCACTGAACTAGTTTCTTCTCCATTGGTAACAATATCTAAGCCAAAATCAACTTGTGTTGGCAACCTACCATCAACATTGTGATCCACTTTCAAGTAAGATTCACCAAACTCTTCATCGTTTTGTAGATTCGCTTCTATATATCCATCTTCATTTTCATCTTCAAGTGCTACTACAACATGCTATACAACATTACTATCTTTGACTTGTTTAAACCCCCTTGCACTAAATTCCTCTTCCAGGATCTTCCATGCTTCCTTGGAAGTTATAGATTTTCCTACCTTGCAAAAAAACTTCTCTTCCAATCCTTGTTTTATAAAATTCAATGCTAAAGAATTGAATACTTCATCATATTGGTTATTATATTGATACTCAATTAAGTTTTTAACTCGAAGAAAAATTAACATTTTGATAACCCAAAAATCAAAATATTTACCAGTAAAAATAGTTGGTGGTATTAGATCAAAGCTACCCAAATTACCCTCAATCTCTTCTCTGTCTTATGCTACACTTTATGATTTCCTCAGCTATGGCCTAAACCTCTCTAAACATGGAAATGATCTCTACCTCTTCATTGTGATGAACCAAGATGGAATCAACAAGCAACATCGAAATGAGCCAAGACTGAATCAACAAGCAATGCAACCATCCTTCTCATGAGTTGGTTCCACTATGGTCATGCCTTTTCTTAATGATGTTCTTGCTAAAATGTGCAATATGAATCTGTGCCTATTTTATCAATATTTAGACAACATTGTAATTTTGCGTAGAATTTATTGCCTCGTCACTACTACTTCCAGAAGTTGTACTCCTTCTGAACATGTACTTGGGGGGCTGCTACTCACGGTAGTCTCGCTTGTCCTTTGTTTGAGTTATGTCATTTCATTGCTCAGGGACTTCACAAGACGAGTCAGGATTTCAAGATCAACTGATTCTTTCTCTTTAGCCCTTCTCACAGAGGCCTAGGACCTCTTACCCATCCTTGGAGTATTCAACTAGTTTATCATCTAAGATGACTCCAGTAGCACATAAGTACTCAACAATGATATCCTTTGCATAATTTTCTGTTGATGTTTGTTTGGTAGTTTGCCTGAAAAGCTACACAATACTTACTATCAATACAAAGGTATAGTAATCTATGGTGATGGATTCATCAGGTTTCTTATTTTCTAGAAATTTGTTCAAGATGCGATTGAACCTATGGTTGAAATCTCTCACTTTATCCTTTTGCTCCATCTTATGATTGCCCAACTCTTTTAATAACATGGCAACAATCTTGTCATTAGCAAAATTTTCAAGAAAGATCTTCTTGAACCCCCTCGAATTCTAGATGGAGTTTGGAGGAAGGATGTGATACCATACAACTGCTTTACCATCCAAGATACATGGAAAGATCTTGCATGCAACATCATCATAACATACCTCGTGTGTTTGAAGATGTAGGTAAAAGTTATCTAGATAGTCTTCAACCTTCACTATCTTATCAACGTCATACTATGTTAACAACTTCTCTGAATGCTTTGGAATCTTATGCAAGACACCCAGATTCTGCACACAAGTCCTCCTCAATAGCGACTGCCTCCAAAAACTACATAGTTATGCTCTCCAAGCCTCCTAGTAGCCAAGTCACCCTTGAATATTGAAACTTCTTAGTCTATCCTCCCAAGGCTCCATCTCATAGCCTCCAGTGCCTACTTGAACTGTGAAATTTTGTCCATCGATGGGCTTTGCACAAATTTTCTCCTTAATGAGGACTATACAAAAGTATCCCTCATTTTAGGTTGAGTTGCACTCTACATAGTCTCACTGATCATACTCTCTTCCTATCTCCTAGAACTATGCAACGCGCGGTCACTAGGCCCTTTCTCCTAGTCTATCACATGTCCTAGGCTCAGCTAATGGATAATCATGCATCATCTTAGACTAGGGAGTTTTTGGATTGATGTCGTCCTGTCATGAGTGAAATGCAGGAACAAGTACACTATCATGTCATGGAGAGATGATGAAGAAGGAGAAGAAGGAGGGAAGTAGGCCTGAAGACTCTATTGTAGTTGAACTCACAAGTGGATCTATCAAGAGTAGGAAAAGGGACACATGTTTGCAGCTACCATCCAAGACTTAAGATCATTGAATACCCCACATCACTAAGTTATGTGTTGGAGAAGAGAAAGCATATCCAAGAATACATATAGCACTCAGCAGCAACAGTGACTTGACATTACCATATCATCAAGCCAATCCATATCAGTAGTGTCATGTCAAGTTGTGTCATGACATTTCATATGCCACAACACTATTGTGGACCATGTGTATTGTATTCAAATGTGTTATAAAGTGGAACTCCAAAGGAAACACATGAATATGAATATTCATGTAAGTTGATAAGGCATAGGATGAATAGTCATGATGGTAGTCAAAGGGTCACAATGGGGAAGCATCACCCCTTGGTTATATATACCCCTTCATTTTCTAAGAAAAGTAATTTTCACCTTGGCTCATCCCACAAGGCATTAGAGAGATCATGCAGTTCTTTGAGGAGCGAGTGGCTCCAATGTTCCACTACTGAGGCTAGTGATATACATTGTAAACATGTTTCTTGGAATTTTTTGTTAATGATATAAGCCTTTTAAGACCAACATGTTTTTCATTCATGGACTATGAATGTTTGTAAGACTATTTTGTGGACATTCGTATTTCATGTTTTCTTTCGAGTGTACTAAGACAATTGAACTATTTTGGTTATTTTAGTGCTTACCTTATTCATAATGTGTTTTAATGGTTGTTTTCACTGTCCCATCCTTGTGGACTATTCTGTGGGATACTAGACATATCTTTCCTTATTTGTTGGTTATAATGACCATCACTTCCATATGGACTATTCCGTTGGATGTTAGATGGGTCCTTCTGGTTCATGTGTGCCTCTTCATGAGTGGTACTATTATCTCTCACTTAGAGGATCACTTTTCTCTCCCCCTTTGTAGTAGAACAACCTCGACATAGTTGAACTACACACTCACAAGGCACACTCCCCTTTCTTTTTGAAGACACCATTGCACCAATCTCTTGTGCTGATAGTTAGATCCAAGGGAAATATTTAAGGATTTGGAAACCCAACCTTTATACTAGATGGGTCTCCTACACCAAATGGTGTGAGGTCTGATTGGCACTTCATATCGAGGATATCCCCTGAATGTTGGAGGGTCCAACACCATCAACCTTTCTGGTGCTAGAAGGAGGGCATACGGTGTTTTATTGTTGATATACCCACCAACCCCATCATTCCATTATCTGGTCAAGGCAAAACAAATCATTCCACCTCCCCTACTTGTCCTTTTGAAGTTTCTGACTCTTCTCGTCCCAAACATGAATGTGAAATTCCATACACTCAGATCCTGGCCATCATCCCCATAACCCGTTAATTTGAAAAATTTGTTGGTTTGATTCCTGGAGTGATCAGTCTTCCATATTCTCCAAATAAGAACAAGACCACCCCCACAGGGATAGTAGTCTCGTTCGTCGAAGAAATGGTTCTTGCCACTCTTGAAGAATTAGAAGACTCTATGGAAAAGGAAGAAGATCCTCCATTGTTTAACAGAGGTAATAAGCGCAACATGTTACTCTCGGAAGCAGCTTTCAGCAGGAAAGGTGCAGAAGAATAAAAAGATGAAGAAGAGCCATTAGACTCTGAAAAATAAGAGGAGGACAATGAAGAAGAAAACATGGAAGACCAAAATCTAGATTGGATGACTGAGGGCCCACCCACACTTCTGGGTGTCTTGCATGAGATTGCAATGCATTCTAAGAAGTTGTTAATGAAGTATGACCCTAATAAGCCAGTGAAGGTTGAACATTATTTCGATAACTTCTACCTACATCTTCAAACACTCAAGGTACATTACAATGATGTTGCATGTAGACTCTTTCCATGTACCTTGGATGATAGAGTAGTTGTATGGTATCACATCCTTCCTCTAAACTCCATATAGAATTGGAGTGGGTTCAAGAAGATCTTTCTTGAAAATTTTACTGATGGCAAGACCACTACCATGTTATTAAAGATGGAGCAAAAGGAGAAAGTGAAATATTTGACATCTTGAAAAAATTTCTAGAAAATAAAAAACCTCATGACTCCATCACCATATATTACTACACCTATGCCTTGCTAGCAAGTATGGCATAGTTTATCAAGCAAACTACAAAACAGGCATTAACATAAAATTACAAAGAGGCTATCACTCTTGAGGAGAACTTGTGTGATATTGGATTCATCTCAGATGATAAACCAATAAAAGAATCTAAGGATGGGTAAGAGGTCTTAGGGCTCTGTGAGGAGGGCTAAAGAGAAAGAGCCAACTAAATGTGAAAGCCTAACCTGTCTCATGAATTCCCTGACCACTGAAATGGCATAACTCAAACAAAGGACAAGAGAGACTACCGTGAGAAGGAATCCCCCCAAGTACCTATTCAGAAGGAGTACAACTTCTAGTAGTAGCAGTAACCAGCCGGCTAAGTCTGCAGAGAGTTCCAATGCTTTCCTAAATATTGATAAAATAGGCACGGATTCATATTTCACGTTTCATCAAGAGAATCAGTCAGAAAAGGCATGCCCACTATGGAACCAACTCATGTGCAAGATGGCTATGTTGCGTGCTGATTCAGTCATGGCTCATTGGTAGATCATTTGAAGCTAACTGCAACAAGAACATGAGTTGGAGGTTTGTCCAAGTTCAATGTTGCAAGCGCACCACATCAGAGTTAACTTCAACATCTGTGACAATAATGAACCTATGGCATCAAAGATTCAGACACATCAATCTTCCTGACTTATTGTTGCTACAAAAAAATGTACGGTCAATGGACTCCCTATTTTAAAAAATGCACATATTGACTGTGAAGGATGTGCACTTGGGAAGATGCACAAGGATGAATTTCCCTCAAGTTTAAATAGAAGGAAAAGAGATATCCTCGAACTCGTGCACACTGACATATGTGGACCAATGAAGACAAGATCATTAGGAGGAGCATATTATTTTTTATTATTTATTGCTGACTACACAAGATATACTTCGGTATATTTTTTGAGAAAAAAATTCATACATTTGAACATTTTAAATAGTTTCGAAGTATGATTGAAAAAAAAATAGGGAGAGTCATCAAAATTCTCCACTCATATCAAGGGGGAGAATACAAGATAGTAAACTTCATCAAATATTGCAAGAACCATGGAATAATTCAACAGTTTGTAGTACCCCACAGTCCACAGCAAAATGGGGTGGTAGAGAGGAAGAACAGAACTTTAGAGTAGTGTGCATGCAACATGCTGAAAGGTAAGAATATATCTAATGGATTTTTGGCAAAGGCTATAGATATTGTAGTTTATTTAAATAATAGGAGTCCAAAAAAGAGTCTTGATATTAAGACTCCATTCGAGGATTTATATGGTTTTAAGCCCATAGTTAGTCATTTAAGAGTTTCTGGTTCAAAAGCTTTTGCTCATGTTCCTAAAGAGGATAGGAAGAAACTGGATGTGAAGGCCATAAAATGCATATTTGTAGGGTATTATTCTGAGTTTAGAGCATACAAATTGTTAAATTCATCTACTCATAAGGTGTTTGCAAGTAGTGATGTTATATTTCATGAGCACATTGATGAAGGAAACAAGGACACAGGCTGGCACATTCCTTTGATGATGGAGGACAACAGTGAAGAAATTAAAGACAACCATGTGTACCAGTAACAACAGCAAAAAGAAGAATCAAGTGATGCAGGTACAGTCAGCAAGAGCAGTCTACCAAGGAATGAGCAAGACATATTTGAGGCAAGTCCACCGCTAAGGAGATCATGTAGGAAGACTCAATTACCAACAAGATATACGGATCATGTTCTTATAACTAGTATGTTAAATGTTGTTGAACCCTCAAATTCTACGTAAGCAAGTCAAGATGATGAATGGAGGGTAGCCATGGAAGAGGAATATGAGTCAATACCTAAAAACAAACCTAGGATTTAGTTGAGTTGTCGAAAGGGAAAGACCCTATAGGTTGCAAGTGGCTATATAAACCTAAATTTAAATCAGATGGTAGTTTAGACAAATACAAAGCTAGGTTGGTAGCTAAAGGTTACTCATAAAGAGAAGGAATTGATTATCAGGAAATCATTGTTCCGGTAGCTAACTTGAACATGATTGGAATGTTGATAGTTTTAACTACAAAGCGTCATTGGAGTCTACACCAACTAGATGTCAAGTCTACATTTTTAAATTGAGAATTGAAAGAAGAGGTTTATTTAAAACAACCTAAAGGGTTTATCAAACAGGGGTAGGATCATTTAGTCTGCAAATTAAAAATAGGCATTATATGGTTTGAAACAAGCACCCAGGGCATGGTATGAAAACATTGACTCGTTTTTCTTACAGCATAATTTTAAGAGGAGCAAAAACGACCCAAATATGTATAGTGTGTTTGATGAAAAGGGGAAAATTGTTTTGATTTCTTTATATGTAGATGATTTAATTGTCACTGGAAATGTTGATGAATTGATTAAAGAAATGAAAGTGTAGATGCGCAAGTGTTTGAAATGAAAGACCTCAGAGAATTACACTATTGTTTGGGTCTAGAAGTTTGGAGGGACTCTCGGTAGACTTTTCTCACTCAAGGGAAGTATTTCAGAGGCTTATTGAAAAGTTCAGAATGGAGCAATGCAAAGCCGCCTCAGTGCCTTAAAACAGAATCTTAAAATTCGGATGGAGGATGATTCCAAAGAGGTGGATGCCACATTGTATAGACACCTAGTTGGGAGTCTGATTTATTTGACTACTATTATACAAGACTTATCATTCTCAATTAGTGTGTTAAGTCAGTTCATGTCAAAACCTCTTGAGAACCACTGGGTAGCAGCAAAAGGTGTCTTGAGATACCTTCAAGGAACCATTGATTTTGGTATTAGGTACACTCATTCTTCTAATGTTAATCTGATAGGTTTTTCAGATTCAGACTGGGTAGGAAACCTAGAAGATAGAAGATCCATAACAAGTTATGATTTAAACATTTGGTATACGGTAATTACTTGGAGTAGTAAGAAGCAAAGCATTGTTTTCCTATCTTCTGCAGAAGCAGAGTATGAGGCAATGTGCATAGTCATGTGTGAGGCTATGTGGTTGAGGAGACTTCTCCATGATGATGGAGAGGAACAAAAAGATGCAACATTAATCAGATGTGACAACCAAGGTTCAATCAAGTTGGAAAACAACCTTGTGTTTAACAAAAACACAAAACATATTGATACTCAATTTTGTTTTGTTAGAGAGAAGGTTTAGTCTAAAGAAATTTTTATTGAATATTGTAATACTTTTGATCATGCAGTGGATTTTTTTATTAAGCCTCTTGGGAGGAATAAATTTGAAATGTTGAGGGACATGTTAAGAGTACAGGTGAACCCTTTCTCCGTTAAGGGGGAGTGTTGAAATTAATGGAGAATAGGTATTATTAGAGAAAGTTTAATTGACTGTTGAATGTGTGCCCTAGATTAGGATTAGTTTCTATTTTCTAGGTGTCAGTTCGAATCTCCCTATTATGATGTAAACTATATAAAATGTTTCCTAATAATGAATTTGTGAGCACGTTATCTGCTTTGCGTAGTCTCCAGGTGCAACTTTCCCCCCTAAGAGCTGCAGGTTTCAGATTTATAGTTCGTCCTCCTTTTATTTTAACAATAGCTTTTGCTACCTTGCACAAAAACTTCTCTTCCAATCCCTGTTTTATAAAATTCAATGCTAAAGAATCTAATACTTCATCAAATGGGTTATCACTGTGGTACAAAATTAAGTCTTTAACTCGAAGAAAAGATAGCATTTTGATAACCCAAAAATCAAAATATTGACCATTAAAAATAGGTGGTGGTAGTAGATCAAAGCTACATCAATCACCCTCAATCTCTTTTCTGTATTATCCTACACTTCTCAGTTCCTCAGCTGGGGCCCGAACCTCTTTAAACATGGAAATGACCATTGCCTCTTCATTATGATTCATTTTCTTAATCTTCTTTAGTCGCTCTTTGCTACCCATCATCGCAGTATTTCCTCTGTCTTATAGCTTCTCTTCCTATTGTATGAGGGTATCTTCCATATCGACCTTGAAAAAAAATATGATTTTCGATATGCACCCTGTAAGTCAAAATCTTCATCCAAAACACACTGTCATTCTTAAAAAAACACAAAAAAAACAGTTTACAAGAAAACAGTTTTTTGCAAAACCCCGAACTTACTTTCCAATAAAACCCTTCACTTTTAAATCCTTATCGAGAAACTTTTAAATAAAAACCCTTTTGATTTATTAAATAAAAAAACCTTCAAAACATTTACTTGCGCGAATACCACTCCGTTCAAACCTTCAATCCATGTATTACAACGAATTATTTTAAAATCATTTTCACAGCTGCCCATACCAATGGAGGATCACTCTGCATCGACATTATAGAGATGGAAAAAGAAAAAAAAAAGTAACAGGTCATGACTAACTTATATAGCTTTGTGCCTACCATTCTCGTCTCAATCCACAACACCTCCGAACGTAAAAAAATTTCCTAGCTCTTTCAACACTTTAGCAGAAACTTGTGGAAAGAATATACTCCACACTCGAAAAACTCATAGCACAGTCAGAGTACACAGTGAAAGACCAGAATTAACCCAAAATCACTTCTTTGGGATTTTGACTCCTTCGGCTACATCAGTAGAAAGTAACTCCAGCGGTTTTCAAGAATTTCGAAGACTGGAATGGGCACTTCTTTTGCTCGACTCGTCTATTCGACAAAGATGTAGCAGGAATAATTATTTCTAATCAACATACATGTTGACCAACCAAATACGATTTAAGAAAATCTCCAACGGGTCTGCGCAAAATAGTTACAAATTATAAATAATTTCAGAAGGTCAATCAAATTGTAATCGAACCCCACAGGCTCAAAGGTAGATTTAGTCTGAATCATAACCAACAAATTTTTGACAGTCTTCCGTCAAACTTCTACAGAATACTTCTTGACTTATAATAAGATATATATATATATATATAAACCTTCACGAGTTTAACATAATCACGAAAGTACAATTGTTTTACATGTTTGATTACAGTACGATGGTTGAATCGTGCTAAACTCAAGCGACGGCCTAGATATATATATTTCCAACTGGTGCATTCCTTTCATGATAAACCATATCAAGATGTTGCTACACGACAGAAATTTTACTACAGGTTACATGTTCAAACCCTATATCAATCCTTTTTTATTCTTTCCATGAACAAAAACCTCCTTGTACACGCTCAGAAGATAGGCATGCCACAAAATCCAAGTTCTACCTCCAACGGAAAAAACATACCAAAAAATATAAAATTTGACCCAATAATCTTATGACTCCCCTCGAGATATTTACATGACTACCCTTAGCTATAGGAAATTTTAGAATTCTCTTGTTTCTGTTCGTTTCTCATAGGCATGGAAAAGCCTAGAAACAAGACAAAAAGTGCAATCCAAAGAAACTGGATACGAATTTATATATAACCATGAAATGTCAAGGCATTAGTTATTGATTCTAGTTGCAGATGAGTTCCACCACATAAACTATAGAGGAGTTAAACAAGGCTCTCTGCATAAGATGTTGGACAAATATTTCCTTCTTCCAATGCATAAGTTAAAAAAAACTAAATATTAACGGAAGGACTATCCCTATCTTCCATTACAACATGTGGTCTCTCATCTAGGAAAAACACCCACACTAGTCGGCTCACTAATCACAAAACAACTCAAACCCATGACAGAACCAAGAAGGTCCTCACAACATGCCGCACCAATCAAGCTCCAAGGACCACACACAACGCTCAACACATTCTTATTCTAACGCAGTTCCAGGCAGCTCCATGCAGTTCAACGCTCACTCCACTCAAACACTCAAAGAAGAATCACTAAAACAATTTACCACTTGGCCTCTCCTCACAACTCACGTGAGCTCTGATAACAAATGAAGGTCACAGAGTATACAACGGAGAAACAATCACACAGCTAAAAACACAGAGAACACAACTCAAACAAAAAAAAAAACAGATACGAATTTGTATATAACCATGAAACGTCAAAGAAGTACCTACATCTGCGTACAACTACTCGGACTGTGCATCCTTCTATGCCTGATCGTCTACGTCTATACACAAAACTAATTTGGCTATTTCCCCCTTCGACACGGAATAGGTTAAGGCGGTGGTGGCGACCCGTCAAATCTAAGCAGGTCATGGCAGTGACAGTGAGGCGGTGTTCAGTGGTGATTTGATTTGATGGGTGATAAATATTTCCAACATATCTATAGGGTCATTAAGGGAAATTCTCTCCATGCTCATCTGTAAATTAGATCTCAAATTAATTCAGCTTGGATTTCGTGTGAATTATTATTTTACTCATAACAGAATGGTGTGCACACATCTGCGTTTTGTTCCTCCACGCCAACACGCCTCCACTTTTAGCATAATTTATTAACTTTATGGACATTACAACATGTTGTAGCTGCTGCAACACCCTCCAAAATTTTGGCCTGCACTCAAATTTCAGAGCCTTCCTTGATGTTTTTATTGATTCTTGCAAACATTTAAGCTCATTTCATGAGCTTTCTTGAAGTTCTTTGGCCCCTTTTTCATGTTGAATTAATTGTTTTCTTTGGGCATGTTTAACTGTTGTATAATGTTTGTGAGCCTTTTCTAGTGATTTTAAAGGTTGATCTTTGTGTATATGAGTTTTCCCAACTATGTAAATATTTGTCACATACATACACAAAGTCTTGAGCGTTATGGCACAACTGTCGTCATGGTCGTCCTCAAGTCTATCTTAATTGTCGCACTTGTCGCATCTTGTCATGAGGCAGTCACTAAGAGGGGAGTGCTTTGCTTGTGTATTCTGATGATATATTTTGTCATGTTGTCAAAGTATGTTAAGTGTGTGATCACAGTTCAATTTCATCATGAGTCCCTCTCTCTTCTCGCACTTAGCCATTTTTGGAAAATCATTCCGACTGGGAAACTTTGCTCCACCAGGCCCCAACTGAGCTGTGCACTGCACAGTCTTAGCCATCTTGGATGTGACATTGCTGACTGGAACTACCAATGCACATTCCCTACCTTTCAGGGATGTTTTTCTGTGTAATTCCTTATCTAGCAGTCCCCCTTGATCTCTAGAATTACGCAGTTGTTCGTCCAGTTTTCCTTGATCTGCGCACTTGGAATCTTCAAGCATAAATCATTTTCCTTTCCTGTTGCAACTACATAGTGAAACAAAATCTTAACCTCTCTTGGCCTCCAAAACTACGCAGATGATTCCTCTAGCATCCTTCCCTCAGCAAGAGCTAACTGCCTCCGAAAACTCCACAGTTATGTTGTCCACACCTCCTGGCTACCCAGTCCCCCTTGAATCTTGAAACTATGTTATCTATCCGCCCTAGGATCAATCCTACAGCCTCCATTGCATGCTTGAACTACACAATTTTTTCCCTCGGTGGGCTCTGTGCAATTTTTCTCCTCAGTGAGGGCTGTGCAGAAATATCCCTTAGTCTAGGTTGAGTTGCAGCCTGTGCAGTCTCAGCGATCATACTCTCTCCCTATCTCGTGGAACTGTGCAATACGTGGTCATTAGGCCCTTTGTTCCACTTTGTGACTTGACCCACGCTGAGTTAACGGATAATAATTCATCGTCTTAGACTAGGGAGTTTTTGGATTGATGTCGTCCCGTCATGAGTGAATTGTAGGAACATGTACATTATCAAGTCATGGTGAGATGATGAAGAAGCAAAAGGAGAAGGGAAGCATGCCTAAAGACACTCCTGTAGCTGAGCTCACAAGCGGATCTATTAATAGCAAGAAAAGCGACACAAAGTTGCAACTACCATCCAAGACTTAAGATCATTGAAGACCCTGCATCACTAAGATATGTAGAGGAGAAAAGAAAGCATATCTAAGAAGACATATAACACTCAACAACAACAATGAATTGAAATTGCCACATCGTCAAGCCAGTCCATGTCAGTACTGTCATGTCAAGTTGTGTCATGACTTTTCATATGCCACATTGCTATTGTGGACCATGTGTATTGTATCAAAATGTGTTGTAAAGTGGATGTCCAAAGGACACATAGGAATATGAAGAGTCATGTAAGTTGAAAATTCATAGGAAGTTGAAAAGTCATGAGCGTAGTCAAAGGGGCACAAGGGGGAATCATCACCCCTTGGTTAAATATACCCGCTCATTGTAAGGGCAAAAGACTTTTCACCTTGGCTCCTCCCGCAAGGCATTAGAGAGATCAGCTAGTTATTTAAGGAGCAAGGGGTGGCTCCAATGTCCCACTACTGAGGCTATAGATATACATTGTAAACATGTGTCTTGGAACTTTTTCTTAATAACAAAATCCTTTTAAGGCCAGCACGTTCTTCATGCATGGACTATGAATGTTTGTAAGACTATTATGTGGACGTTTGTATTTCATGTTCTCTTTCACATGTACTAAGATAGTTGAACTATTTCAGTCAGTTGTCCCATCCTTGTGGAATATTCCATAAGATACTAGACATAACTTTCCTTATTTGTTGGTTGTAATGATCATCACATCCATTGTGGACTATTCTGTTGTATGTTAGATGGGTCCTTCTGGTTCATGTATGTCTCTTCCTAGGTGGTACTATTACCTCTCACTTAGAGGATCACTTTTCTATCCCTCTTTACAGTAAAAGAACCTCAACATAGTTGCACTGCACACTCACCGGACGCACTCCTCTTTCTTTTCAAGGACACCATTGCATCACTCTCTTGTGTTGACAGTTAGAGCTAAGGAAAATCTTTAATGATTCATAAACGAGGCATTTATACTGGATGGGACTCCTACACCAAATTGTGTGAGGTCTAGTTGGGACTTCATATCGGGGAGATCCCCTGAATGTTGGAGGGTTGAGCACCGTCAATATTTCTCATGCTAGAAAGAGGGAGAACAATGTTTTATCGATGATATACCCATCGACCCCATCATTCAATTATCGTATCAAGGAAACGACATTCATTCCACCTACCCTACTCATGATTCTAAACTTGATGACTCTTTTCATCCCAGGCGTGAATGTGAAATTCAATACACTCACATCTAGGCCATCAACCCTATCAACTATCAATTTGAAAAAGTTTTTGCATTGCTCTTGGAGTAATCAGCCTTCCATATTCTCCAAACAAGAACAAGACCACCCATACAGGGAGAGTAGTCTCATCTGTTGAAGAAATGGTTCTTTCCACTCTTAAAGAATTAGAAGAATCTGTAGAAAATGAAGAAGATCCTCCATTGTTTATCATAGGTAATGAACACAACAACTTACTCTTGGGTGTAACTTTGAGTGGGATAGATGCGGAAGAAGAAAAAGATCAAGATGATCCATCAAACTCTGACAAAGAGGAGGAGGACAGTGAAGATGAAGACATGGAAAACCAAAATTTGGATTGGATGACTCAGGGCCCACTCGCAATTCCAATCGTCTTGCATAAGATGCCAAAGCATTTAGAGAAGTTGTTAACAAAGTATGACCCTAATAAGATAGTGAAGGTTGAAGACTATCTGAATAACTTTTACCTACATCTACAAACACTCGAGGTACGTTATGATGATGTTGCATGCAGACTCATTTTATGTACATTGGATGGTAGAGTAGTTTTATGGTATCACATCCTTCCTCCAAACTCCATTTAGAATTGGAGGGGGTTGAAGAAGATATTTCTTGAAATTTTTTGTGATGATGACAAGGCCACTTCCATGTTATTAAAAGATCTGTGGAATCTTAAGATGGAGAAAAAGGAGAAAGCTAAATATTTCAACCAAAGGTTCAATCGCATCTTGAATAAATTTATAGAAAATACAAAACCTCATGACCCCATCACCATAGATTACTACACCTCCGCTTTGGCAACAAGCATTATGTATTTTGTCAAGTGAACTGCAAACAAACATTAATAGAAAATTACGAAGAGGCTATCACTGTTGAGGAGGACATGTGTGCTATTGGATTCATCTCACATGATAAACTAGTAAAAGACTCAAGGGATGGTTAATAGGTCTTAGGCCTCTGTGAGCAAGGCTAAAGAGAAAGAACCAACTGATCTAGTAAGCCTGACCTGACTCGTGAAGTCCCTGACCACTGGAATAGAATAACTCAAAAAAAGGACAAGCGAGACTATTGTGAGAAGCAAGCCCCCCAAGTGCCTATTCATAAGGAGTACAACTTCTGGCAATATCAGTTACCAGCTGACAAAGTCTACGTAGAGTTCCATTGTTGTCCTAAATATTGACTAAATAGGCACAGATTCATATTACATGTTTCATCAAGAGCATCATTTAGAAAAGGAATTCCTATAGTGGAACCAACTCATGAGCAGGACGATTGTGTTTCTTGTTTATTCATTCATGGATGAAGAGTACACTAAGCATGATGAAGAGAAGGAAGAAGTTATTGCAAGTTATGAAGCTACAAGTGTTGGTCACGCAGTGAACATGTTTAACTGCATTCTCACAGCCCAAAAGAATACTTCTGATAAGGAGACTCTAAGCGACAGTCCAACCCAGAAGTACAAAAACCAATACAACTTAAGAATCTAAGGTTCAGCGACTATGATTGAGTTTCCAAAGATTTTTTTTTAAGAAAACGTGTTAAGGAAAATCAACCCACTTGCTAACTCAACACAAAATGCTCAGAGAAAGTCTGGGAAAGCAGTTTCAAGAACAAGTGTTTTCGACAACAGTAAGGACAGAACCATACCTTTGTAAACCACAAACCAAGTTCCCTCCCCAGACACCTCAGTTAGTCTTCCAGTTGTGGATTATAACATTATGGATTATATGAAGAAGGTTTGTGCAAACATCTCTATGTTTGAACTCACAAAGATCACGAGCTAGTGGGACATCCTTCTACGGGAACTTGGGAGAACCTCTTCAGGTAGTGATACCTCTTTGGAGAAGGCATATAGTAGGTCTCTTCATACTCTTGCAATTGTACTTAACGCACTCACGATGGATGTAAACACACTCTACTTGTCATTCTTGTTAAATTTAGAAATATTCAATTTCAATGTACACATTTTCTTGGTTGTTTCAGGTGCATCGGTGAATGTCATGCCATTATCCGTTCCTAAGAAAATAAATGATAAATATGAAAGGACAGATGCAAAAATTATTCGGATGGACAAAACTCATGTCTATGAAATTGGTGAACTTAGGGATGGCATCATGTGTTTATCATTTGATGGACGATTCCACCAATACATCAACATAATGATTATTAGGTACCTACACTATTAGGGTAGCCCCTTATTGTTATTAGTGAAACTCCCTTATTGTATTCTTGTGCCCATGTAGTCCCCATATTGTTATTATTGTGCCCCATATAATCCCACAATTTTTATTATTGTGCCCTTACATTATTATTGTTATGTCGGATCTGATTATATTGTGACCCCTTAGACTCCTATATATAGAAAGGAGGTTTTATTATTTGTATCATCGAAGAATTTTTCATTTGTGTAATGTAAAGGAGGTTTCCCCCTCAAAGAGGCTAATTTTGAAGTTGTTGATCTATCCCTTATTCTATTTTGTGAGCTGGTTGCATAACATTTGGTATCGAAGCTTTGGATTCTAGGATTTCACTGCTTCAAATCGGCCATCATGGAATTTTCGCTATAAAGCTTTTTCTACGAAGCTTTAGAAGATGAAATTAAAACCCATTTGAGCTGAAATCTAGATGCACCTCATGACCTACTTTTAGATCTTTTATTGCTATATGTTCATAGATATGAAGCTTGGATGTTAGGGTTTTGGTAGGCTCCCCAATATCATCTCAAACAGGTAACCTTGTGAAATTCATCATAACTTTCTCTATGAACATCGGATTCAAATTTAGTAAAAAGTGACAGCAATAAGACAGACTTTACTTTGTTGGGTATCACTTTCAGGGCCGAAGGCCAAAACAGGGACATCTCGCATTTGTACAATTTCGCTCTACTCAACCTATCTATAATCAGGTCATCGTGGGAGATTGGGCCTAACCTTTTCTTGGAGAATCCAATCTTTATTGGACTTGTGGGGTTAGAAAGAGGACTCAGAGGGATACCACAGGAAGAAATTTTAGAACTTGGTGATCCGAAAATACAAAGTTAGAGTTATTTAAATATCGATCTCCTAAAAGTAAGAAAAAGAATGACTCGAATCAGGAAAATAGAAACACCTAGTAAGCAAAATCGAATGGACGATTTGAAGAATTTGATCAAAGCTACGATAAATAGTTTTATCTATGACATGGAAGCTAATATTGATGGTATGGAAGCATATTTGAAGAAAGACATGGAAGGTTTGAAGGAAGGTTGGACAAAGATGCTACAAGAAAGGCCCCCTAATGGTGAAAAGGTAGTAGAGGAAACTCATGATGAGAAAAAAATAAATGTTAATCATGATTTAATAGGATCTAACGTTGGATTGATGACCCATCATATTCCAAAGATAGATATGGAGAATTTCGAAGGCAAGGATCCCGTAACATGGATATTACAGATGGAGAAATATTTTGATATCCATAATATGCAAAACACACAAAACATACATATTGCAATTTTATATTTAGAATGTAGTCACTTTTCATGGTATCAATCACTTTTTTCTTGTAAACAAATGGTCACTTGGTCCATTTTTATGGAATAAATAATAGCACATTATGAGGATACAAAGAGAAACACCTTCTTTAGCCAATTGATAAATCTCAAACAAAAGGGTTCAATGGAAGAGAACAATGAGGACTTCCAAAAATTGAATATAAGGGTAAATGATATTCCATAGAAGCATAGGACTGAAGCCTTCATAGGGACTTTAAAGGATAACATCCAACATGAGGTTTGCCTTTGGGAACCTGATTCATTAAAGAAGGCATATAGGTTGGCAAGAAAAATTGAAAGAAAAAATATAGCAACAAGGAAGCCTACCACTTTGTTGTAGCAGCTACAACCACCTTCCAAATTTTTCCTTAGCTTCATTTTGGAGCCTCCCTACCAACCTTTCACAACAGCATGTCTTGTCTTGTCAAGTGCACAAGCTTCAATGATTTGTTGTAGAATGACATCCTGTCCATAAAAGCTTGTTGCATCCCCATCACAGGTTGTTTCACCAAACTTAGTCTAACTGCAAGCTGAGCAACTCCCATAATAAATTGCACAATTATGGAGGGAAACCAACCTTCCCTCCAAAAATTATGCAACTCTGTCTGGCAGCTTGTTGGGCTCCAAAATTGCACAAATCTTCCTATCACTGTTCATTGAGAAATTTGTGTAATTCCTCCCAGCAAGGCTTCTTAGTATAGAAATTGTATAATTTTGGGCAGGAGTCAGCTCCTCTGCCTAGAAATTGCATAATCCCTCTAGCCAGCCAGCCCATCTCCCTCCCAGAAACGCACATTTTTTTCCTCCCAGCTGAGCATACTGTTGCATGCGCAGTTGAGTTGACGAGTTCCCTCCAGGACCGAGAAAAATTGATTTTCATGTGTAACACCCTCCGAGGGTAAATGTGCATATAAAAAAACATAATAGGAACAGAAATACAATAAACATATCAGCCATCAAAATCCATATATATATATATCAGTACATTTGCACATGAAAATCAAGGGAATGGTTTTTTTTTCATTAATAAATGCAATGAACCAACTGGGACTACCACGTTCCACCCGACCATAGATTGGATGAGCCAAGTCTCTCTTCAGCCAATCACCCCCATGCCATATTCCAAGTATGAATGTGGGATCTCATAAAACACATCATTAAAACTCATCCAGGGATTCGAGAGGCAACCCACCTCAACCCATCAAACAATGATTCCACCTCATGATTAGACATCACCAAAAACCATCATTAGATTGGTCTCCATCCAAGCCTTCTAGGGCTTCCACAGCGCTTGTCCAACCAAGGCTTCCAAAAGTAGTAACTCAACCCACAGCTTATACAGGGCTTCTAGAGAATTTGTCCAACCAAGGCTTCCAGGACTAGTAACTCAACCCGCCAAGGGCTTCAAGAGCATTTTCCCAACTACGGCTTCCAGGACTAGTAACTCAACCCAAGATGTCCCAGGGCTTCGAGAGTGTTTGTTCAACCAGGGCTTTCAGGACTAGTAACTCAACCTAAGCTATGGAAAAATGAGAACCAACCAAAACAAAGCAATGAAAGTAAACCCACAATCACCATGGCTATCAAAGAAATGTAAAGGCTAGGAAATCTACTGTGAATCCTAGCCATCCTCCATGCCAGTGACAGATCATAACCAAGAAACCACATGCATGTTCCATGCATGCAAAAACTAGTGAAGAAATCATACATGCAACTCCGTACCTACAAGAAAATCTGATGTAGTTGCTGATGCCGATGCATTCTTGCACTTTCTTGCTCTTCCTTTGCCTTCTTGCTCCAAGAATCCAAATATGCCATAGCCTCCAAGAGTGCTCCAAGAAAATTGTAAGTAACCAACAGTATGTGAGAGAGAGAATAATGAGAGAGCTCGAAAGTTAAACTGACCAAGTCTTGCCCACTGATCCTCATAAGCCTTTTTATTAATGAGGCCTCTATTTTCTTCATTTTCCATTATTTTCCTTCAATTTCCTCCTCACATGGAACCTGTGACCTTTCACCTTCCTTTTCTCCTAATTTCCATTATTTTCATAAATAAATGTGCCAAAATCCCTTTTTTCCTCTTTAATGCCTTAGCCACTCCCTTTGCCAATTTCCTTAGCCATAAACAACCAAATGAACACCCACTAGGATGTCCTGCCCAACATTCATCTTGGAATAAGTGTTGCAGACATCCGTGGTTTTTATTTTTAATATCTATTACATGGAATATTCACCAGGGCTATTATAGAACGCTCCCCCTTGGGGGAACACCGTCCTCAGTGTTCAATGACACCTATAACCAACATCACTACTGAAAACAATACATACTTCCCATGGAGCTTTATAACAGTGATTGTTGTAGTATTTATAATGAATGACCTAATAAAAAGCTAAACATCATGACAACAAGACTAGATAAAAACCATACCATATATTGGATCTTTATAACACAGCTCATTATGGTATTTACAATGACATACACATATACACATTTCCTTAACCAACAAATAAATGATATGATGTCATATCAATCAACAAGGGAATCTAGATTATCACACCTCCACCCTCAAAGTAATACTAGGATTCACCTCCTTCCTAGGATGTACAGAATCCACTGCATCAAATCTACATCTAATGTCCATCGATTAGTTACCGGCTCATTGTTCTAGGGGGCACTCCCAATGTGCATATGATTCAATCTAGCAATGCTAATGACCAAAACAAATCCATCTGTGACCTTCCCTTCTCTGCTACAAAATCCCTCGGGAATTCGGTCACCCCTTTCATGTAGTCACTCACCTTCCAAGTTCTGCTGCAACCCCCATCCTAGGTAGTCCATCCCTTGGCAAGGCTTCCTCGTATCGGAAGATGCAACAACCAAGGCATATGCCTACCTCAAAACCATCATACCGGTCATAGCATGCTCATGGCAATCAATGGACAATATTGGGTACCAGTGTCCTATAATGGCCCAGCCCCTGAAGTGCTCTACCAGCATACTATTTCATTTCTAATTTATTTCACTGTTGCTGCTAATTATTGTAGTCGATTTCAACCACCCAACCAGGCATTTCATGCATTCCTGTACCAAACACATAACTTCCATTATATTTGAAATAAATTGAAATAAATTCATGTCATATGTCCTTGGTAGCTCGTCAATAAGGTACATTTGCAATCATGTTCGCTTCCTATCACAACAAGTCAAACTAGCATATTTGACCAAATCAACATGTATAAAAATATCGCATCAGGTTAGCTCAAAACGTAGCCATCAAAATCATAAATGACACGTAACCATCATAAATCAAAATCATAGATCACATGTAATCATCATAGACCAAAATCATAAATCACATGCATACTCAAATCGAAATACAACATCGATACTTATCCTTCATCGATCCTTACTTATGCATTTCTTATTTATCTCATATGCACTCTAGATTAGTTGCTACACTTGTAAAACACCCAGAGCCTTCTCCTCAACCATGTGCATAGACACATAGTGTGCATCACACACATAAAACTACATGACATACCACAACATGAAATACATTCATCTACACCTGACATACAACACATACACGTACACCCAGTATATACAATACAATGCATCCATCTATACCCGATGTGCAATACCACCCAATACATATACCTACATAGAGTTCAACACAATGAGTACACAAGCTATAATGCCACGACTACATGATGCACATACATAATATCATATGCCCATAACACAACATGGATGACGTGCACACAATACCACACGTACACCAATACCATATGTACAACATGTACATAGTACCATTGGTACACTACACCACTTGCATAATGTGTGCACAACATCACATGCACATCGCACCACCTACACAACGCCACATGCACACTACACCACTATATAATGCGTACACAATACCACATGTACTACCACACACACGACATGTATGTGACACCACATGTACATAGTGCCATATGCACGACATGTACATAGCACCACATGCACATAGCGCCACTTGTACAATGTGTACACATCACCACACGCACATGGTACCACTTGTACAGTGATGGACACCACAGCATATGCACATAGTACCAATGTACCACATGCACACAACACCACTTGTACATAGCACTGCATATCCAAAGCATACATAGCCTCGTTTGCACACAACACTGCATATCCAACATGTGCATAGCACCATATGTGCACAACACTTCATATCCATCATGCACACAATACAATATCTACACAACCAAATATCCAACATGTACATAGCACCATATGCACAGACGCTACATATACGTAATGAAGACAGTACAATATGTATACAACAACCCACATGCAATATTCACACAACCCTATTTGTACCATCATGTACATAACATTACATAAATAACATGTACACATGCTATGTATAAACAACACCACAAGTTCACACATCATAGATGCAACATGTACAACATATACAACATATGCATAAGAGTAGTACCACACATCCAAAACCATATTGTCTTTACCAAGAAACCTTGCTTCTAGTATCATATCCATTCTTATCCTAGCATGTTGTAGACCACACCGCTTTCACTTTGTTGATGTATCCTTCAACATTCCATGTTATAACATAAACATAGGCATAATACAAGTATACAATATCAATTCATATCCACATGAACTGACCTCATATATTTGTCATGACTACTCTTCCCAATTGATTCCTCATAAGACCGAGAACCTCTTCATGTCATTCTCTTGCATAAGCAATCATTCCTCCACAAGAATGATCCCTGACAACCTTGTTAGATAGTAACATAGATACACGGATAAATACATACATAATAAATGTTAGGATAAAACAATTGTGATCCTGTCAGACAACGACATACATACATTCATGTATACATATATAAACATCAACATAATCATGATCATAATATAATTACCAAATAACATAAGGTCTAGGTTAAGAGAAATTCCTTTATTCATGTAACACATGCGCAACATTGAGAACAACAGTTCCCAACATATCCAAGTCATATGATGCCTCAAATCCATTTACATTAACTTTTCTTGTTACCTTTATCATGACTATACTGCTACCATCCATTTACCACAATGGACACAGCCAGTCCAACTGGCTGTCATAGCCTTACCTTCTGTTGCATTTACTCATGCACTGAGCTTCATTTGAATCTTACATTACCTTTCGGGTACCATACAGCTCCCCTGAGCTCCATTAATTTTCATCTTTCCCAACTAATTCCCAAGACTCAAAACATAAAAGGAAAGAAATGAAATAAGAACAACAAGAAGAAAACCATAAAAACCAATAAGAACATGACTCTGCAAACAAAGTGGTATGGCCATACACTAGACATAAACAAAACCACAAATCAAGCTCAACAATTCTTAAAAGACCAAAAGCACAAGACTAAAAACAAACACCATGACTTAATCCCCATGGTTCCTAGGGAAAGCTCAACCCCAGCCTTCTTCAAGATTTCATGGCAACCTCTCTTTCCATGCAACTCCCTGCATCATACTCACACATGTCAACCACATGTTCCAAATATCAAGACAATCATATCTATCAATTTGAAATCAACCTTTACCAAGACTAACCATCATGTCGTAATCCATAGTCAACTCATGATCATTAGGCATAATACTAAAACTATCACCTACTACACTCAAGTACCTATCAATTGTCTTAACACATATGTATTAGTACCATCATCTTAAAACAAGATCATTGGAGCACATACTCATATTATGCAATTCATCAAACATTCAACCAACTCGCAAACATACCATGTTAAATAAATCAATTAGACAACATAATAGGCATCGAACACTCAAATACCAAATACACAACATAATCAACTATGAAACACCTAAGTATGATAGATAAGAAAACTCATACCTTAGTGTACCTCAGGGGAGGCTATCTTGTGTGCATAATTAATCTAGTTAGCGAGATGTAACTTTACAACATGTCAACATAAAATATGATATCCATAATAGTAACTAACTAACATGTTCCTATTACAAGCTCATAAGGATTTGTCGTTCATTCATAATAATCACATATGTATGATCAGTCTAGATTAGTACAGCACCATATCACAAATATCTTAGCTCATACCTGAGTATCGCAACCATAACCATCTGCACAGTTCAAACCAGGTTAACACAATACATATAACATCCAGATCTCCAATGCAGTGAACATAACCATCACACATATGACCAATCCCAGTTACGACATCAAGATCTCAATGAAATAACTCTAATCATCAAGTTAATAGCACATAACAACAATAAGCTATATATCATGCTCATCAACAACATAAAATTGAATCATCAAGCTAACTGTCATATAAAAATCAACAAGTTAACGTATAACATACTCATAAGCAACATATAGCATAATCATCATGTTATCTAATATAAAACAACAATAGCAATGCATACAACTATGTTTACTATCATTCTTGACTATTCGACACATTCATATAACTACATTAATTAACCAATATCTATCATGAATGTAATCATAACATCAAAAGACATGTACACAAAGCTAACGTATATAAACCTAATGCATATAAAAATCCTTAACTTACATACCTGCATGCCGAACATACAATACATGTATGACGATCTGCTCTTACCCCAAAGTCCAATGTTGCAACCTCATTATGATGATTTGCATCCCTTGCTCTATCTCAACTAGCTCATTAGCATCATAACAACCAATAGCATCATGATGACCTAAATTACATACAATGACTTCACAAGGCATGTTTGACCTACTATGGTGCATAACAACAACTTTTACTCCATTGTATAGATTGCCACATGTAACCATCAACATGCATAAGCAATGCCTAATCAACTACCAATACGCATAACCGCATGTAGTCGAACATAATCTATCAGTTCTTGTAATCAACCTACAAGGCTGATGCATGTAATCAAAATATTAAAAAATGTAACCTAACATAGAAGGATGTAAGTACGTATCATGAAATCAACATGTAAGCGACATATAATTCATACACAGTTAGTCGAATGTTCTAAAAATCAATAAATAGTGTCTATTAATTTGAAATCAATATTCACCAATACTAACAACCTATAAGAATACCCCCTTACTATCCATGGTCCACAATAAGGTATTAGGAGGAAGCTACTATAATGACCCGATCTCTAATGTCCAATTATGGAAATTGATTTTTATTTCTCATACATTTGTATGAGACTAACTCAAAAATATTGCACTTATTCCACTTGTAACATCATAACTAAAAACATGCCACTTTTCCATTTCCTTACATGCAAATTTTCAAATTCCTTGCATGCAACCTTTCAAATTCCCTACTTTCAACTCTTGAAATTATTTGCATGCAAATAGGCATCGATCAGCTACATCCATATTATCATACTACAATACTATCCCATCCAAGAAAAAATAACATTTTCTTCAAACAATTACCATACTTTTATAATTTCCACAAAAAACTACTATACTATTACATTTGCATGTAAGCATTTATTCAAACACTTTACATGCAAACTAATATAGGAAACTATTTCCATACAAGTAAGAATATATCAACTACAGAAATACTATTACACATCAATACTATCCCCAACCACAAACAACATACTCATTGGGACATTTTATCAAATCGTTTGTATGCAATTAATCATTGAACCATTTAAGCATTTCATCAAACATTTTGCATGCAAACTAATATAGTGAATGATTCAATGCATATATCCTAAGCTATAGTAGTACAAGTTATGGAAACTGAACCATATGATTAGTGTAATTATTCCTGACTATGGTTCAAGTTTCAACTTTTGAGTTTTCATAGATGAAAAGTTATAACAAAATACCAACACAATCCTATTTGGTGCACAATTTTGGGAATATCTAGAAAGTTCGATTTACACTAGTCATATCTCCTACAAATATAGAAAATAAATGTTTGAAATTTTTATCACAATATAAGTGGGATTTCCTCTCACTATGGAAAAAATTTCAGCTCTTGAGAGTGCCCATAATAAACGTTATAAAAAATTTCAACGTGACCTATTTGAGACATGAGTTTAGGAGTATTTAGAAGGCTCGACTCCCTCTGCTCATATCTCCTAAAATATTGCGACCCAATATCTGAAATTTCTACCACATAATCATTGCTATTTCCCCTAAATGTGGACAACATTTCAGTTTCTAAAAGCCTACAGAAGCAAAGCTATTGCAGAAATGCCAACGTGACCTGTTTAAAGGTGCATTGAGGAAGGTCATCTTCCTTAGATCATAGTTCCTAAAGTATTGTGAACCAGTACATGAAATTTTTACCACATTATCAGTGGGATTTACCTTCAGTATGAAATTTTTTTTGACTTCTAATATTCCACAGAAGAAAATTTATAACAGATATGACAGAAAGGTATAAAAATTAACCTTTATTCTTCATTTTACCTATGATAGAGCCCATCCAATCCAAGTGTTTGAACCATGCTTTGATACCACTTTGTAACACCCTCTGGCAGTAAATGTGCATATAAAAAACATAATAGGAACATAAATACAATAAACATATCAACCATCAAAACCCATATATATATCAGTACATTTGCACATGAAAATCATTTGAATGAATTTGTTTCTTCATTAATAAATGCAATGAACCAACTAGAGATGGGACTACCACGTTCTCCCCGACCATAGATTGGCTGAGCCAAGTCTCTCTTCAGCCAATCACCCTCGTGCCATATTCCAAGCACGAATGCGGGATCTCATAGAACACATCAATCAAAACTCATCTAGGGATTCTAGAGGCCACCCACCTCAACCCATCAAACAGTGATTCCACCTCACGGTCAGACATCCCCAAAAACCATCATCCGATTGGTCTCTATCCAAGCCTTTTAGGGATTCTAGAGCATTTGTCCATCCAAGGCTTCCAAAACTAGTAACTCAACCCACAACTTATATAGGGCTTCGAGAGCATTTGTCCAACCAAGGCTTCGAAGACTAGTAACTCAACCCTCCAACAGCTTCCAGAGAATTTGTCCAACCAGGGCTTCCAGGACTAGTAACTCAACCCAAGCTATTACAGGGCTTCAAGATCATTTGCGCAGCCAGGGCTTCTAGGACTAGTAACTCAACCCAAGCTATGGAAAAATGAGAACCAACCAAAACAAATCAGAAAGTAAACCCAAAATAACCATGGCTATCGAGGAAATGGAAAGGCTAGGAAATCCATTATCAATCTTGACCATCCTCCATGCCAATGACAAATCATAACCAAGAAACAACATGAATGTTGCATGCATGCTAAAACTAGTGAAGAAATTATACATGCAACTTGGTACCTGCAAGAAAATTTGATGTAGTTGCTAATGACAATGCCTTCTTTCACTTTCCTGCTCTTCCTTTGCCTTCTTGCTCCAAGAATCCAAGTATGCCACACCCTGCAAGAGTGATCCAAGAAAACTCTAAGTAACCATGAGTATGAGAGAGAGAGAGAGAGAATAATGAGAGAGCTCCAAAGCTAAACTAACCAAGTCTTGTCCACTAATCGTCATAAGCCTTTTTATTAATGAGGTTCCTGTTTCCTTCATTTTCCATTATTTTCCTTCAATTTCCTCCTCACATGCAACCTATGACCTTTCACCTTCCTTTTCTCCTAATTTCCATTATTTTCATAAATAAATGTGCCAAAATACCATTTTTCCTCTTTAATGCATTATCCATTTCCTTTGGCAATTTCCTTAGCCATAAACAACCAAATGAACACCCACTAGGATGCCCTGTCCAACATTCAACTTGGAATAAGTGTCTGAGTCATCCATGGTTATTATTTTTAATATTTATTACATGGAATTTTCACTAGGGCTATAACAGCATGCATGGGTTTCTCCTCCCAAGGAAGCATGCAAAGGCATCCATTGTTTTAGGGATCTATTTTTAACAGTTGGAGGTTACAAGTAAGGATCATTTGAGAAACCTACCACCAAGTGTTGCTTTCCCTAGTTTTGTGGCATGCACGTCGCAACCTCCATTTTATCAAAACTCATCAAATAGACACTACAAAGATCATTCCTCACATCAATCTTATGGCTTTGACATCCTGCATTGTATCTAGGAGTCGTCGACACATTCAACTCAACTATTTTGGGGTAAGCCCACTTTTCATGTCTCGTGTTGTGGTTTTGGTGCTTTTTTTGTTTCACTGAGTATGAATGTTGTTTGCTTCGCTTCAGTGAGTGCTTGCTGTCATTTTGATACATACTAGCGTGTACTAGCACCATTTCAATTTCTATTAACATCTCGTTGTTGTCACATGCATGACACTGTTTTTCACGGACAATCACCATTGTGGCAACTCACTTCACACACATGCATGCTTTCCCGTTTTCTGAATACTACACTTGTTGTTTGCATGATTGATCATTCACTGTTGTTTGCACTCATCTCATCATGCTTTCACACCTCTCATGTTTTCAGTCACCCATCAGCATGACTGGGCTGCCTTGGCCTGGATCGTGCCTTGCCCAACTAGCACTACACATTTTCGGAAGCAAAGAATCTACCTTCCCCCCAGAAATTGTGCAAGTATAGACATGCACTAACCTCCAGGCTTGCATTGTGCAACTCTTAGAGGCAGTGTCCTATTTTCCCTAGAAACTTTGCAATGCAGTTTGTTGGTTGCATGTCACTGCTGACTGAAATTGTGCATTGCATAGTTTTAGTCCTCAACAAGCTAGGGTGGACTGTACATTGTGCAGTTCCAGTAGTCAGTCAGCCTCCTAACGTCCCAGACTATGCCTTGTGCAGTTTTGGCACTCAGTCTCCCAACCACCCGACGGAAATTACATGACCTTCATGATCAGTCACACAGGATTATTGCAAGTCAGTTCTCATGTTAGTTTTGGTTTTCGACTGACAGATTTATTACCATGAGTGTTTCCATGTCTCTAGGTATTGCAAGTGTTCATCTACCTCTCAGTAGCATAGGTACAATGGTCTCTAGGAGAGCAGAGTCGAAGACACTGTTCAGAGCACACTTGGGGATGCAGTCGATCAAGTGTCTATGAACAGGCCTACCCGCGAAGACATCAAGTTGTTCGTAGAGAAGGACATCACGATATGACGGTAGCAACATCACAACAAGCACCACCATCAACAACAGCTGAAGGCAACATACCAGATACAATGAACATAAGAGGAAGGTTATTAACAACACAGAGGCAGAACAATGTCACAAGCTCAAGAAGATCCACTTTTCATAAAAATAAACTTTAGAGACTCAAGCTATGAGATGAAAATGTGACATGGATCATGCGAAGATAGAGAATGGAATGGAGAAGGAGTTGCATGTGCTGAAGCAGCAAGTCAAGGAAGAACAGGAGCTTCATAGATGAGATAATGAGTTGTAGCAGGAACAGGTACAACAGCTTGCGCAACATGCACTCACGATGAAACTGCACCCGTCCAAGTTATAGATCCGTCCCAGCAGCTGGCACAGAGCAGAGATGGTCAGAAGTGTTGTTTACCGCATGCAAGGGAGTTCAATATCATGCATGACATTGTGTGCACGCATGTGATATAACCCATTTGGCACTCTCACTGAGGCAAAGGCAAGAAGAAGGTCCGACTGGAGTTGAACATGCAGTTGACAGTTGATGTGCATGACCACCAACACACATTGGAAGATCAACATGGACAATATGCATCAAAGTGTTGCCAGTTTGGCCGCACCCATGAAGACCATGCACATGTTAGTAGATGAGATGGATGGAGGAGCCACACCAATGCGCCGAGATGCAAAGGAGGCCAGAGTTCACTTCAACAAGATATCACCATGGAGTGCATGCACACCATCACGGATAATCAATATTTGTATCATCTCACCACCTTCACCATCACAAGCATGTAAAGCAATTTGTCTCATCAAAATAGACTGAATTTCAGTGATGTCTTGCATGGCTTGCTCAAGCCATTTTGCCTCACATGGGCACATGTGCACTCTAATGTAACGTCTTCTCAAGTGGAAGTTCAAGTGTCGATAGTTGGATGTAATAGTCATAGAGTAGATGAAGAGTCATGAGGGTAGATGAACTATCACAAAGGGGAATGTCAAGGGTCACCCCACCCTTTGCTATAAATACAACCTCATAAACTCATTGTAAAGGGATTTTGGTCAGCCAAGCTTCCAATAGGACTATCTTAGAGAGAGCTTGGATAGCATTGTAATGAGCCTTAGTTTCTCCACTATGTAGAGCTAGTATATCTCTTTGGAGGAGTAGGTGGTTGTGGTTGCAACATTTCGCTGTCGAAACTAGTGGTTGGACATGTATGTATTATATGACTGGAACTTACAGTTCTTTATATAACAGAGCCAACACATTTCATGTATATGTTGTATTGTATTTCAGATATCTGTTTACTCTAAATGATATATGTATATGTTTGCTTATGCACGCATGTATAGCTATTTTTGTGTACGTATGTATGAATCTTTCTTAAATGTGTTGTTGGTTTAACCATCACTTTCGACTGCTAGCTAACTTTCCTTCCATGTTGTGATTCATCTTTTCTTGTGTGTTCCATTCTTAACTCCATGCTATCACAGGTTTCCAAGGGGTGCACTCACCTCACTTTTCATGTGTTAGGACCACTCATGTGCCTTCCTTCACTTACCACATATGTCACACCCTTGCTACCAATAGGGATATCTTACTTGCCTCTGTACAAAACCACGGTCAAGGCACTACCATACGACGCACTGTTGGGACTCCTACAACAAATGGTTTGAGGTCTAATTAGCACTTCTTACCAGGGAGATCCCTAGACATGTTGGCGGGTCTAGCACCATCAACATTTTGGCACTAGAAGGAGGGCCAGGTGACAAGCTAAGTCTTCACATCTGTTTTGAATATCTACATATCTATCATGACTAACTATAGAGTTGCTCTTCTAAAGTGTATGTCTTATGGAAATGACTTCATTTTCTTGGAAAAGCTCTTGGATAAATTGACGCATAAAACATATGATGGTGGAGGCCACGTAGCCTTGGTTAGGCACGCGGTCAACATTATAGGCTCATGTGAAAGACATGGAATCTTTGAAGAATACATGAGTTGCGCATTGTTCGTCTACATGCTTCGACGGCACCCAATGCACTAGTGTGCCACGCCGCCCAAAAAATATATCCATTCTCTTGCTCATTTTGTTGCAGAGATATACCATGCTTTCAATCACTTTAACCATAAAGCACTTGATCAAGAAATTATGAAATTAAAAAAAGCACACAATGAATCTGTTGATCAGTTTTACACACGCTTTTGTAACCTGGCATACCGATTCCCCGAAGATTAAACTGATTTGGACTTTCTTTATGGAAGATTTGAGTATCTTCTTCGCATATCTCAACCTTTCTTAGCACACTTCAGTGATGGGGTTGTGCAATCATAGGTAGGCACAGTTGGTGTCACAAGTGACTATCCACCTTCACCTCCTCAAACACCTCCACCTCCGTGGAGTGATGTGGGAAATGATGTACACACATCTGTTGAACTGTCACATCCTCCCACCCCACCTTATCTTGATATCTCTACAAATTTGGCTTGCAAGCCTATTGGTTGTCACATGGATTCATTCCCTCAACCTCCATCCCCACATTTTTTTGATCCTCCGTATTGTATTGTCTTGTGTTTTCCCATTTTGGACTCCTCACCTATGGTGAACGAGGATCAAGTTGTCAACAGAGTTGGTGTTATGCATCCAACTTGCGCCATCATTCATGATGAGTGTGTGCGAGAATCTAAAGAAGAACCCACGGCGGAGGATGACTCCCTTCTAGCCATGCCTCATCTGCTTTATCTTAACATCCCTTGTGATTCTACTACTGCTGATTTCCCTTGTGAAAATGCATTTTCAGATGTTTCTACTTTCGATCATTCATAGGACACATTGGATGTCAATCTATCATCATAGTGCAGAGAGGACACATCTTCCTCTGAAAATCTATCCAATCTGTCATTTCTGAAAACACAGAGGGTGAACATCTTAGCCTTTGGATGATTCATCAAATCATGAGGATGTTAACAAACATCCTATATTTTATGATCTTGGCTGTCGCGATCTCTCTACTTCTTCATCTGATCACGATGTCGATTCAATCATTGTTAATCTGCCTAAGACACTGGTCTACGATGATCTATCTGTCAATGAAGTCAAAACCCCACTGACTATCGAGGAACTTCAACCCGAGCTGATGGTTATGTCAGGCCCTCGCTGTCCTGAGGTTTGTTTCAATTTCGATCAGGAAATTGTTGAAACACTCAAGGCTCCTCATCACTCTCTACATTGCATTGAATATCAACCAAACACCTAGATTTCGCTTCCTCCACTCGAACTGCATGATCCCATCGCTCATGCATTGGAGGAATCTTACACAAAAAGGACACATGCACAAAATAAGCGGTCTACCTTTCTCACGTTTGCTTGCATGTCACATTCAAGAGAATGCATACACTCGAAATCAAAATGTAGTGTAGCTCATCACCATGGAAGCTCCACAAAGTGCATGTCATGCGCTTTCACTCATCTTTTGTTCTGTGGTCGCATGTAAGCTCAAAGTGTGTCTGTCTTCATCATTATATATTTCATTCTTGCTAGTTTGTGCAACTGCAATGTTCACAAACCGTGCCTTCACCAACATGGGTCAACCAATGTGTTGGTGGATGCGTTGGAAATATCACTTCATGTGAGATGACCCATGCACTGTTAGCTTAGGAGTAGTAGTAGTATTTTCTTTTGAGTTGTTTACTTGCATGCATGTTTGGTTCTTTCTTTGTGTGTTTGTTTGCTTGCTTGCTTGTTTGATTACTCACTTTGCTTCCACATTTTCTTTTGCTTCTTGCTTTGATTTTTTGTTTTTTTGCTTGTTATTGTCCATAGGTTAGTTTTGCCTAGACCGTGTGCAACTCTTGAAACACGCTGGGTAAAGTACAAGAGGACTTTTACAACTATCAACATTTGGATATATTTTGTCCACTCTCTTATGTAAGAAATTGTTGTCTTTAGTCCATGATACATCAATGGAAAATACATATTGTTAAAAGTGAGCCTTGGAGAAAACACAATGCTTGCGCGCAAACTAGTATCACCTACTCTAGTCGGTTGTTTTTGGGTTAATCCTTGTCAGATCAGTCAAGTAGAGTAAGGTGAGGGGGTAAACCTTAACAAACACATCATAGGTATACATAAACTACTTCTCTAAAGGAGAAACCTCTTCTATTCTCAATAAGTCAGGATCCCTCTTTTGCCTCTGAAATGAATAAGTGTTATGCACAGTTATGAATATGAAAATGAAAAAATGAAAAACGAATAAGGTGAAAGAAGAGACAGGTTTCCTGTGTAGAGAGGTCATTGCAAGTAACTCTCATAGGGTACTTAGCAGGCTTGCTAGAAGTGGATCCATGCTTGTGTTCCTGTGTGACTCCATCGGGTACTATCTAGGCTTGCTAGCAGTGGAGCAACACCAGGGATGAAACTAAGACTCTGATGACTATACTACTTGTGAATCATATACTCCTCAACCAAAGTCAAAACAATTGTGTTGGCTTGGCTTGGAATGTGTGTTGATCGACCAAGGGCTTGGCAGATTCTAAATCTTACAATCAAGTAGTGTGGAAGCCAATATGAACTTGGAACTCAACAATACTTCAGGAGGTGTTAGAATTTCTTTTCACGAACAAGGTCCATTCAGGGAGATGGAGTTCTACCAGTGTCGCCAAGTGTTGTAGCAGCTTCAACCACCCTCCAAGATTTTTCCTTAGCTTTGTTTTGGAGCCTCCCTACCAACCTTTCACAACAACATGTCTTATCTAGTCAAGTACACAAGCTTTAGTCATTTTCTTGTAGAATGACATCATATCCATCAAATCTTATTGCATCCTTCTCATAGGCTATATCACGGGACTTAGTTTAGCTACAGGTTGAGCATCACCCTCAAGAAATTACATAATTATGGAGGGTAACCAGTCCTCTTTCCAAAAATTGCGTAATTCTGTCCAGAACCCTGTTGGGCTCCAGAATTACACAAATCTACCTATCACTCTTCACTAAGAAAATTGCACAATTCCTCCCTGCAGGGTTATCAGTCCAGAAAGTGTACAATTCTGGGTAGCAGTCAGCTGCTCTACCTAGAAATTGGGCAATCCCTCTGGGAGGCCAATCCGGCTCCCTCCCAGAAATGCACATTGTTTTCCTCCCAGCTGAGCAAATTGTTGCATGCACAGTTGAGTTGACCGGTTCCCTCCGGGACTAAGCAAAACTGATTTGCATGCATGGGTTGCTCCTCCGAATGTAGCATGAAAAGGCATCCCTTGTTTCGGGGATCTATTTTTAGCAGTTGGAGGTTACATTCAAGGATCATTTCAGAAACCTCTCACTAAGTGTCACTTTCCCTAGATTTGTGGCATGCATATCACAACCTTGATTTTATCAAAACTCATCAATCGTATGCTACAGAGCTCATTCCTCACATCAATCTTGTAGCTCTAACATCCCACATTGCACCTAGAAATTTTCAACACATTCAACTCAGTTGTTTTGGTGTAAGCCTGCTTTTCATGTCTCGTGCTGCGTTTCTATCGCTTTTTTTTGTTTCACTTTGTATGAATTTTGTCTGCTTGATTTTAGTGAGTGCTTCGTGTCATTTTGATACATACTATCTTGTACTATGACCATTTCATTTTTCGTTAACATCTCACTATTGTTGCATGCATGACACTGTTTTGCATGGACGACAGTGGTTGTGGTGACTTGCTTCACACACATGCATGCTTTCCCGTTTTTCAAATCTTGCCTTGTTGTTGCTTGTATGAATGATCATTCACTCTTGTTTTCATTCATCTCATCATGCGTTCACACCTCTCAGGTTTTTAGTCACCCGCCGGCTGGACTGGGCTGCGTTGGCTTGACCTGTGCCTTACCTAGCTAGCACTACGCATTTCTAGAAGTAAAGGCTCTGCCTTACTTAGAAAAATTGCACAAGTATAGCCACACACTGACCTCCAAGCTTGCATTGTGCAACTATTGGAGGCAGGTTTGTATTGGCCCCAGAAATTGTGCAATGCAGTTTGTTGGTTGTATGTCATTGCTAACTGAAATTGTGCAGTGTCAGTCGTCAATAGGCTAGGCAAGACTGTGCATTGTACAGTTCCAATGGTCATTTAGCCTCCTCACTGCCCAGACTATGCCTTGCACAATTTTGGTAATCAGTCTCCCGACCTCTCAGCGAAAATTGTGTGACCTTCATGATCAGTCACACAGGTATGTTGCAAGTTAGTTCTCAAGTTTGTTTTGGTTCTCGACTGACATATTGCTTACCATGAGCATTTCCATTTCTCTAGGTATCACACGTGTTCATCTACATCTCAGTAGCACAGGTATAACGGTTTCTAGGAGAGCAAAGTCGAAGACACTGTTTAGAGCACACTTGTGGATGCAGTTGATCAAGTGTCTATGAACTTTCCTACCCGCGAAGACATCAAGTTGTTCGTAGACAAGGACATCAAGATATGACAACAACAACATCACAACAAACACCACCATCAACATTAGCTGAAGGAAACATACCAGATGCAAAAAACACAAGAGGAAGGCTTTTAACAACACAGAGGCAGAACAAAGTCACAAGCTTAGGATGATCCACTTGTGATAAAAGAAACTCTGGAGACTAAGGCTATGAGGTGACGGTGCAACATGAAGATCACGTGAAGACATAGAATGGAACAGAGAAGGAGTTGCATGTGCTGAAGAAGCAATTCAAGGAAGAACAAGAGTTGTGTAGATGAGAGAGTGAGTTGCAATAGGAATAGGTACAACAGCAAGCACATCATCCACTCATGGAAGAAACTATGCCCATACAAGTCGTAGATCCATCCTTGCAGCTAGCATGTAGCAAACATGGTGAGTGGTGTTGTTGATCACATGAGAGGGAATTCAATAGCATGCATGTCATTATGAAAACACATGTTATCTATCCCATTTGGCACACACACCGAGGCAAAGACAAGAAGCAAGTCTGATTGGAGTTGAACATGTAGTTGACAATTGATGTGCATGACCACTGGAACGCACTGGAAGATCAGCACGGACACTATGCATCAATGTGTTTCTGGTTCGGCCGCACCCAAGAATACCATATGCATGTTAGCAGACAAGTTGGATGGAGGAGCCACACCAATGAATTGAGATGCAATGAAGGCAAGAGTTTGCTTCAGCAAGATGTCACCATGGAGCACATGCACACCATCATAGACGACCAAGCTTGAGATCATTTCACCACCTTCACCATCACAAGAATTTCAAAGAGTTGGTCGCATCATAATGGACTAAATGTCAGTGATGTGTTGCATGGCTTGCTCAAGCCAGTTTGTCTCACATGGGCACATGTGTATTGTAATGTAACGTCTTGTCAAATGGAAGTTCAAGTATTGATAGTTGGATGTGACAATCATAGAGTATATGAAGAGTCATGAGGGTAGATGAACTGTCACAAAGGGGAATGTCAAGGGTCACCCCACCCTTTTCTATAAATAGAACCTCATAACTCATTTAAAGGGCTTTTGGTCAGCCAAGCTTCCGATAGGACTATCTTACAGAGAGCTTGGATAGTATTGTAACAAGCCTTGGCTTCTCCACTGCACAAAGCTAGTATATCTCTTTAGAGGAGCAGGCAGTTGTGGCTTAACATTTTGCTGACAGAACTAGTGGTTGGACATGGATGTATTGTATGAATGGAACTTACACTTCTTTATATAATAGAGCCAACATTTTTCGTGCATATGTTGTATTGTATTTCAGCTATCTATTTACTCTAAATGATACATGTGTCTATTTTCCTACGCATTCATGTATAGCTATTCTATGTATGTATGTATGAATATTTATGAAATGTGTTGTTGGTTTAACCATCACTTTACATTGCTAGCTAACTTGCTTTCCATGTTGTCATTCATCTTTTCTCGTGTGTTCCCTTATAACTACATGGTATCACATGTTTCCAAGGGGTGCACTCACCTCACTTCCCATGTGTTAGGACCACTTATTCACCTTGCTTGACTTACTGCATATGTCACGCCCTTACTACCAATAGGGACATCTTACTTGCCTCTGTGTAAAACCACAGTCAAGGAACTATTGTACAACCCACTGTTGGGACTCCTACACCAAATGGTATGAGGTCCAATTGGGACTTCTTACTAGCGAGATCCCCTGACATGTTGGTGGGTCCAGCACTGTCAACACACTCATAACTATAAAGATGGAAGTTTTGTTTCTCCTAGCCTTCCACAACCTACAAGGTTGAAAACACAACAATTGGAAGAAAAAAGAGAAAAAAGGATTTGTTACAGTTGTGATAGAAAATACACTAAAGGTCATAATTGTGACAATAATAAATTATTTTACATCGATTGTGAAGAGGAGGAAGAAAAGGAACAAGAAATGTCAAAAGAAGAGGATATACACTAGGAACCAAGCCAAAAGAAAGAAGAAATCAATCCAACCATATCTTGTAATGCATTGTCACTTTATGGATATCGTCCACCATCCATCATATCATATTTAAGAGAAAATTCTAAGATTCAAGCCATGGAAGATCAAATTGAGCATCAACAAGAAGTTCTCCAACTCTTAAAGGATAAGCTCACTTTGGCGGAGAATCAAATGAAAAAACATGCAAATCAACATCTTAGCAAAAGAAGTTTTGATGTAGGTGACTAGGTATTTTTACGGCTACAACCATACAAAAAAATGTCCCTCAAGAAATCTAAGAATGATAATAAATTATCACCAAAGTACTATGGTCCTTACAAGGTGCCACAAAGATTGGTACTATGGCATACAAATGGGAGCTTCCTGCATCTTCTTGAGTGCCCATAGTTTTCCATTTTTCATGCTTAAATAAGGTTATAGCTGACAAGATCCCAGTTCAAAAAATATTGTCGGAACTTGACAAGGAAGGAAAAATCATATTGGAACTTGAAGTTGTCATAGAAATAAGAACCCGACAACTATGAAATCAATCGATTTTAGAGTATCTCATCAAGTGGAAGGACTTACATACTAAAGATTCCACATGGGAGGATGAGAATTTTATACAGAAGCATCCAAAACTGCTCAAGCGTTGAGGACAACACTTTTTGAAGGAGAGGGGCATGTTAGGTCCCTATACTACTAGTCTAGCCCCTTATTGTTATTAGTGCAACCCCTTTATTGTATTTTTGTGCCCAATTAGTCCCGATATTGTTATTATTGTGTCCCATAGAATCCCACTATTGTTATTTTTGTGTCCTTACATTATTATTGTTATGTTGGCTTTCATTATATTATGACCCCTTAGACTCTCATATATAGAAGGGATGGCTTATCATTTGTATCGTCGGAGAATTGTTCATTTGTGTAATGTAAAGGAGGTTTCCCCCTCGAATAGGCTTATTTTGAAGTTGTTGATCTATCTCTTCTTCTATTTGGTGAGATGGTTTCATAATAGTGATTGTGGACGTTCCAAAAGCATACAGAGTGTTAGTGAGTAGAGACTGGTCTAGCAAGCTTCAAGGGTACTTTTCCATAGACTAGTCACACTTATGGATTCTATACAAGGGTAGAAATAAGTATATCTGGGACACAACAAGCCAATGGATTTCACAGAATTATTATTTAGAAATTACTTTATGGAAACTCAACTGGGGTGTTACCTTGCAGAGCCATCTGCAGTCCCACCACACACAGTTGGATCTCTTTCCTTTTCCAACTACCGATTATGAACTCTTTACAGTTAGTAGGAGTAGTACTACTAGTGCAGTTCGTAGTCCTTGTACATACGATGTTTGTAATATGTATTTCAGAGGTTCCAAAATGCAAGAAGGCTCTGGAGATCATTGATTTTAATAGATCCACTGCAGAGAAAAAATATGATCTCTAACCGCTTGGAATTCAAGTGCACTAATAACACTGTAGAGTATGAAGCACTCATATTGGGCATACAGAAGGTCATTGACCTTGATGTTTCCATTCTGAAAGTGGTTGGTGACTCATAAATCATGCTGCGATAGGTATGTAACACCATACATTGTGTGTCACCACATCATAAAAGTTATCAACAAGAGATAGTGTATTTTATGACGAACACTGACGTGTTCAAAGATGCAGTGATCAATGAGGATGAGCACGAAAGGGCCATACAAGATGCAACCAATGCAAGTAAAGGTAACCTTATCCCCAAGGGTATGATATTATTGGAGAAGTTGTATGATCTACAAAACTACTTTTGGGGACCTGTCAATGCCAATACCCACAGTTCCACTCGGTTGCATGAGGAGATCAACTTGGGAACTATGAAGCATCTGAAATATGTTAATCTAGGCACTTGTTGCACACCACAAGAGCGGAAATCCTTCGTCCACTTATTCAAGTAGTAATGCGATGTCTTCATGTGGACGTACAATGAGCTCAAGACATATGACACGTGAATCATCGAGCATGTAATACTAATCAAGGAAGGGGCCAAGCCATTTCAATAGAAACTAAGGAAATTTCATCGAATCCTTGAGCCTCTCACACATAAGGAGTTCAGAAAATTATTGGATGCTTGGATCATATATAGAGTGCGACACTCGACGTTGGTGTCAAATTTTTTTCTTGTGAGGAAGAAATCCAGAAAGATTCTCCTGTGTGTAGATTTCTAGAATCTTAACCACACCTTGGACAAGGACACCAACCCCATCTCCTCCATGGAGAAAATAATGCAAACAGGATTGGGGTCCAAAATGTTTTCTTTACTTGATGGATATTCAAGATATAACTAGGTTCTTGTTGCTAAGCTTGACAAACTTAAAACTACATTTAGAACGAAGTGGGGCACATTCCCGTTTCGAGGAATATCGTTTTGGCTAAGAAACATTGGTGCAAAATTCCAACATGCCATGGACATCACCTTTTGTAGGTTCATCAGCCAGAGCATAGTAGTCTATCTCAATGACATAACAGTATTCTCGAAATAGAGGTCAGACCACCTATGCCACTTGAAGAAGATTTTCGAGTGATGCCACAAGTACGGGATATCCTTCAATTCAAAGAAGAGTATCTTTGCAGTGTCCGAGGGTAATCTCTTGGGACACATCATTGCCAAAATTTGGATCAAAGTAGACCTAAACAGGGTCATAAATGTCACGCAGATTCCCTTCCCAATGAATAAGAAATCCATGTAGTCTTTCTTACGGAACATAAACTTCCTCCGCAAGTTCATCTCTGACTATGCTCAGATTGTCAAACTGATACAAGAGATAATGAAGAAGGACACAAATTATAAATGAGATGAAAGAGAAAAGGACGCATTTACCCACATCAAATAGGCTATAGTAGAAGTATCCATGTTGTACAACCCAAACTTCGGGAAAGACTTCTTGCTCTATAGTTTTTCTTCCAATACCTATCTTGATGTTGTTCTCATTCAGAAGGATGAATTGAACAACAAATGACTTATCTCCTTTATGAGTGCAAGTATACAAGGAATAGAGCTGAATTATCCTGACATGGAAAAATAGGCTTATGCAATGTACAAGGCAGTAAAGCACTTCAGACCCTATCTGTTGAAGAACCATTGTGGTATCTTTGTTCCACATGGAGTAGTCAGGTCACTTCTTGTTCAACAAGAGCTAGGTGAAAGGAGGGTGAATTGGATGATGCGGTTACAAGATTATGATCTATACATCAATATAGTTCAAACAATCAAGGGTCATGGTCTTTTCCAATTAGCAACATAAGCAGTAAACACAAAAGAGGAAGAAGAAGAGATTGCATGATGGGAGAAAGAGATTGAGATGCATATGTTGGGCAACCATCCCCCATTATAGATGTAAAATCTTGGTACATGTATGTGTGCCAATACCTCGAGCACAACATAGTTCCCTCTCACTTTTCCACATGGAAAAAGAGGGAACTCACACTTAAAGCATTATTGTATCAGTTAATGCATGGGGTTTTGTTCGGAAATCACCACAACGGAGTACTTCTCAGGTGTTTGGAGGCACACAATTTGGAAAAGGTATTGTGTGATCGCCACAGTGGACCACCCAGGGGACACTTTGTAGGCAACAATTCAAAATATAAGGTTATGTGAGCTGAATTTTATTAGCCTACATTATTCAAAAATGTTCATGCCTATGCCCACAAGTGTTCAGTCTGTCAAAGGTGTGCTATCAGAAATCAGAGGTTAATAACCCCACTACAACCCATGGAAGTGGAAGAACCTTTCCAACAATGTGGCTTGGATATCACTGGAGAAATTTTCCCACACTTGTCAAAGAAACACTACTATATTTTAATTGCTATAGACTATTTCACGTGGCAGACAGAGGCAGTTCCAGTAAAGGACGTGAATGATAATGAAGTCATCAACTTTCTACAATATAACATCATTTCCAGGTTCTGCGTTCCTACGTCTCTTGTTTTTGACAATGAAACATACTTTTCATCGTTAATAATTTATGATTTTGCATTAGAAAATGGTATTATCTTGAAGCATTCAGTTAATTACTATCCGCAGGGGAATGGTCTTGTTGAATCCATGAACAAGAACCTTATCAATATCATCAAAAAGATCATATTCTCTTGTTGGTTGCAGGAATTGCAGTTTAGCAAACTCCTTTCAATACTTGATTTGTCAACCCCGAGTTTTGTAAACTTCGAGACGTAGCACAGGAAATACCAAGAAATTATATGAGCCTTCTATGATTGTATTCCTACTTCTTTGATTACAAATTGCAGACTTAAAATGAAAGATCACATGACAATCAATACCAAGAAAACTCAGGTGTTGAAAGAAAAGAATGTACTTTTCAGAAACTCAAATAAAGGAAACTCTCAATTTGTCATGAACAATCTGAATCAATAAAATAATTATTTTAGATTTTCTTCAGTATGGTTGTAAGATAGAAGAATGATCCAACTAATCAGGATGTTTGTCTTCCTTAAGATTTTCCTTCCTGTACCAAGTTGTCGTTCCTGTACTGCAACAAGGTTCCTGTACCAGAGCAAATCTTCTCTACTGGAAGTATATATATTGGGCGCTTACTAAAGATCTTGACCTGCATACAAGAGCTCTAATCCTTTCTACTAGAGCACTCTGTTCCTGTACTAAGAATGTTAATTCATGTACTAGAACAGAGGTTCCAATACTAGGAAACTAGAGTTCTTGTACTTGGTTTCCAAATTGGTTGCAAGAAAAAACATGTTAACTACGAAAATAAATGCAAGGTGAAAAAAGGACTGTAAAGTGAACCTCTATATGAAAAATGAATCATTAACTAATCACATTCTAGGAAGTGAAACGTGCTTTCACAACCAAAGGGAATTTCTGTTGAAATAAGAAACCATTTTACTTGGAAACTGCTTTGACCCAAACATTAGCAAGCTCTTTCCTAAGATGATTGTTAATTGAGTAAATTAGATCTACAACCTTATACAAATAATCATTTTATCTCAGGGAATCCTTTTGATAAATTTAGTATTTAAGTCCAACAACAAGTGCAGGTACAAATCCAAGTAATGCAAGAGTGTTTTAGTGAAATCTTATTGACATTAATCAAATCTAGCTTTGAACTTGAAAATTGGAATATGCTTCACTAAAAATCCAAACACTATTTGAGGAAGAATAATAGTCCCGCAGAAGTAAGAATGACTGGTTGCAATGAATAAAGGAACTTTCAACTTGTTGAAATGAAAACACACCAGTGCAGGAAGCTAGGTGTACATTTACTTTGTAAAGGAAATGGCATCACACATTTGTAGTAAAGAATGGAAGGAAATAAAAGTAAATGCAAATGAACCATGCACACACCTTGATCCAGATCACACAACTTGCAAGAAATTAATGTCCATCAGCTATAAAAGAATCCAAACATGATCTGCTTCACTAACCTTGCATGAAAATAAATCTAACACACCTTTAACAATGGGAGAATGACCTGGGTTGGCTAGGCCCTAACCAATTAGCTCGTTTCCCTATACGATATAGGAAACTACATGTGCTCAAATGGAGCATCACAACAATATTGAGACAAAGAACTTCACAACTCACATGTTCTTAAGTATTAAGTTTCAAAAAGAGAAAATACACATCGTGGATCCCTGATCCAGCCCTGAAATGGTGATACTCAGAAATTACAGTTGGTAGCAAAAGTTTAACGTAACACTGCTCCCTAATATCTACGAAGAAACCCTATTAAATACATGCTTCTGATCTTGGCCGCAGAAAAATATAACAACATGATATATTAATTCTTTCATCTATTCGCAAAAGGTCTAAACAGGGGTTATGTAGCCAAAGTCCAGCCTTCATATCCCACCTTCTTCTCTAAGCGCCAAGCCCAGCAAGGAAATTGATCTCTTAGAGAAGAAATCCATGTGGCCTATTGAGCTATTCCATCCATAAGCGGTGAGTCAAACAAAAATTGGCAGCTGCCTCGAAAGTGCAGGAAGGCTGACCGGTACAAGCACGATTCCTGCACCAACCCAATCTCTCACATAGATTAAAACTTTGGTTCCATTGAATTACTTAGGAAAGAAATATATTAGTTGCAAAGACATTTTAAGATATAAAACCTGTAAATTTAATGATTAAGTACATATATAACCTTTGAATATGAAAAACATAAGAGGAGTGCAGAAATGTGTGCAATTGGGAAAACATACAGGAATAGATAGGCCTTCAGGGTTAAAATAGGGGTTAAGTTGCTGTGTTTGGGATAGGTTAGAGACCAAAAAGTAGGACAATTATAGCCACCAACATCTCTGAACAACGAAACTGGCACTCTACTTTGCTGAATGACTTAAGGGATGACTGAGTCAAACCAAAACCTTCCTTTATCCCCTCCCCTTACTTCCTAGTGTACGGAAAAGATGTCATCCTCCCACAGACTATCTACTCTCCAACTACGCAAGAGTCTGAAGGTTAGCCATGTTTGTTAGTTCAACGTAGCATGGACAACTTACAAAAGCTATAGGAAGAAAGGTTGAAAGCTAAAGAAAATTTTTTACTTCACCAGATTCATATCAAGAGGTTGTTTGACATTAATTTTGTGGAGAAAAACAACTTTAGTGTGGGTGAATTAGTCTTAAAGTGGGATAAAGCCCCCGAGGACAAAGGAAAACACACAAAGTTTTATTCCTTGTGGATTGGGCCATACATGATACACGAGAAGCTTGGCTAGCACACATATTGTCTTCAATCACTTGATGGGAATATTGACTCTCTCCCTCTCAATGGCCAAGACTTAAAATAGTATTTTCAATGAAAATATAGGGTTGTGCCCCACATTATGTAAATAGTATTTTGTTGTTTGTTGTTTGTTTCTTTTCTTGAATTTTGTTTGGTTTTGTTATGGGAATAAGTTTTGTCCATGATTGTGTTGAGGCTTATAAGTGTGTGTGGCTAAATTGTAAAGAGGCTTATGAAACTTTAATATTTGGCTAGCACTTTGTCTGTCTTCCTTGTGTTATTTACATCCTTTGGCTGATGAAGTTCTGTTGTGGCCACCAACAACCCCCCTCTTTGTTTGATATTAGCAATAACACCAAGCAAATGGGGACACTTAATAAAAATTCAAACAAACAGTTTTAGGAACATTTTTGTTTTTAATTCCTTAAAATTTTATCGCAACAAAGCAATGAAACATTTCTTTTATGACCATAATAAACTACGAAAGAACAATGCAAAAATCATCTTATCGCATTCACTATGAAGCACCCTTAAAAGAAAAACTTAGGAAATCTCCGACGGCCGATGTGCGACGTCGCATATTGCAACATCACGTAAAGTAGCACACAACGACTAATTTCTGCGATCTGCGATCTGCAATGATCTGATATTGTGATGCCACGATACTATAACACAATCTGTGATCTGCGATCTGTGATCAGCGCGAATTTTCCTCGGCATGGTATTCAAGGAAAACTACCCATTAATCAAAATTAAGCGTGCACCTTAAAAAAGAAATTAATGATTTTACGCCAAAGTATCCAGGAATGACTGCTTTTTGTTTTTCGAAGGGTCAGTTTGCTGTGAATGTCATAATTATGCATACATAAGATTTGAAGCTTTCATGTCAATCTTTATTACCATTACTCTTTTCCTTTGCATAAACTATAAAACAGGAAATAACATGAAGCAATATGCAGGAAACATCTAAGGAAAAGGGGAAAGTGCCAATGCTCAGAGAACAGAGAAGAAATCTCTTCAGAAATGGGTGCTGCATACGATAGGACTACAGATTCCAAAGTATCACTCAACAGATGCTGATGTCGATAGGTCATCTAAAGCTCAGAATCAAAGGTGCACAAAAGCAACATGATTACAAAAAGACCTGAAACTTACAGACCAAAAAGCCCGGAATGAAGAACGGAGGCAGTTTTCAATCCAGAGAATTGTTCAGAAAATAAAGTCTTTTGACTCATCAAGTCGTTCGCAAAGACAAAAACTGAAATAGCAAAAGAAAAATCAGTTTGGGGGAAATTTGAGTTATTACCAATTATACACGCAGTGAATATGCCCAGTCAGAGGAAGATTCTCTAAAATATCTTATAGTTTACCAGAAAGTGGTGCCAGCTCTTGTTACTTCTATTTTTATAGCACACACAAAAGTGGATGGCAACCAGCCGACTCTTCCGAGTCAAATGTTGCATGCTTACTCAGGAATAAATATAGAAATAGTTCAGAGTCAGATTTAATTTTTAGAAATAAGTTTGCTTTATCAGAAGGACGATCATTTGAAAACCGGATCCTAAATTTATGTAATCAAGTTAATTAGCTAGCAGTATTTAAACCCTTCTTAGGCATTTAGAGAAGGGTCCGGAGATTTGTCAAAAACGCGTCCTCAAAACATGCACTTTTGTGCCCTCGAAGGTGGTTTTGATGAATGGATGGATCAAGGTTTATTAATGTTTGCATTTGATATCTGCTACTGATGTTTCACTTCTGTACTCTTAGTAGATGTTAAAACAAAGAGAGATAAATCATTGTTGCTTGAAGCTTATGAGTGGAACCAGTCATAAATGGTACTTTTATCTCTTGACCATTTCTGCTTATATTCTTGAAGTGATTTATAGTTTTCATTTGTTTATATGTCATTGTATGAATGTATGGGTTACAATTTGGCACTTCTGTATGGTGGAGTCATATTGTTTATGTCTGACATATGAATAGCTTATTATGCGATATACTATTCACAACTGTTTTTCCTAACTTCATATGCAAAGTGGTTTATCTTAAATGGTTTCTATTCTTATGATAGCTGAATGATCTTTATTACCAGTTATTTTTTGAAATCTCTCTAGATCGCATAATAGAAGATACACATCCCGGGTTAGCGTAGATTAGATGTGTTTTTTCTCACTAGATTAAAATAGCATAGAGTTAGTTTAAAGAATCTGAATTAGATTAGATTTAAAGTACTCTTAGATCAGCATTATTCAACTCTACACACACACACACACCCAAATCGGGAAACTGGTCCCGTTATCCCCAGTCGGACCCGCTATACCAAACGGATAAGGAGCTGCCAACCAAGTTCCGGACCGGGTGGGTATCCCCCTTGTTGTCGACCCGATTTTCGGGGCTTCAACATATTTGGCGCTAGAAGGAGGGCCTGAACTATGAATAGCACCTAAATCGAAATCTAAATACCATTCTGAGAGTAAATCACCCTCATCAACTCCCCCGAATTCCCCAATACGTTTAAATTTAGAGTCAAAAGTCGGTCGAATTTTAACCGCTGCTACATACCCTCATATTTCAGACCAATCTACCATTGAACCCCTTGAAGTTCAAACTCTTTTTCACAAACTCCAGGGATTTTCTAGTTTTACACTGGGGTATGATAAATCTCAAAGCAGCGTGACTTCGCAGTACAATCTTGCTCATCCCCTGACCAGGTTAAAGAGCGAAAAATTTGACATCCAGCCAACTGAATTCCCTCTCCCCACCAGGAAAAGAGCAAGGAAAACATCACTGCAGTCTGAGAGTGAGATTCTTTCATCTACATCATCCATCTCAACCCCCTCACCATGAAGTCAACTTCCCAGATCTTCATTCCAAACCACTCATCCACCTTCCACAACCCCTCTTCCCCAATCGTCCAAGATCATAATATCTTCATCTTCCCATCCTCAAGGATCATCCCCTACACTTACAATTACTAGCAGCTCAAAAATGGCCCAATCTCCGTGGAACAACCCTGGAGCAGTTTTAATGCCTCCACCCCTGAGCCAAATACCGACCCATCTTGAGAAATGGCTACCCAAATTCAACCCAGAAGCAAGCAGGCTAGCTAAAGAGCACATTAACAATTTCATGCTCTCTGTCAATCTCAACAGAGTTACCAACGAAGATGTTGTTGTCCGGCTTTTTCCCTATACAATGCAAGGAATAGCCGGGTCATGGTACTTTTCATTACCCTCCGGGTCTATAACAAGTTGGGACGTCTTTCAAAATCAATTCCTCACCAAATTTGGTGATGATAGATCAACAACAACGTTAATCAGTGACTTATCCAATCTTAAAGCCGAAGCTAGAGAACCCATCAAAGATTTCAATTTACGATTCAATAAAATCCTCGACAAAATCCCCACAGCTTCCCAACCTAGTGAAGAAGTACGGTGTGAATGGTATATCACAGCCTTACCATCAAACTTAGCAGTCTTCGTAGATAGGGCAAATAAAACAACTTTAGTTGAAAACCTGACAGAGGCGATAGTAGTAGAGAAACGCGTTATAGCCTTGGAGAAGAGATCTGCGATAGAAGAACGCAAATCTAAAAAGCTCACCTTCAAGGAAGACCCCAAGACGAAAAAGAAGAAAGATCATTTCGATTTAGAAGGATTGCAGAAGGTATTAAAGACCATGTCCAATGATATGATTGACATAAAAAAACAAGTGGCAGAAACTTCTTCAAAAAATCCCTACAGAACTTTTAAAAGAGGCCCTTCAATGGATGCGAAACCACCCAACACTATCTCAAATGTCAAATCCGAAGAAGACGAAGAAGAAGAGAGAACCACTGAAGGGAAAACTGATGATGAAGAAATTGTGGAACTACAACGAATGTGGGATTTCATCCTCCCACAAGAAGAAGATCAAGAAGCATTTCCAGTTAGCACACGAAGCAAAAACCAACTTGATCCTCCCCAAAATACCCCTAAGCAGAAGGGCGCGAGCCCTACAGTAAAAGAAAAAGTTGCAACACCGAAAACGACTGCTAAGGTGACTCAATCTAGCCCAGTCCAACCAGATCAAACACCTCCATCAAGAACACTAATAGTGTCGGATGAAATGGACTACAATATTATTGATGACATGAAAAAGACTAGGGCTACTATCACTCTTTATGAATTGAGAAAATTGAAACATCAACAAAAGATAATGATGAAAGAATTACACGCCATACCTACTACATCTTTTCCTACAGCTGTAGCTACCCACAACATGGGAAGACCCCCAATCAACACGGCCAATAAGATCGATCCAAATGACATCGCCTTGAATGGAGGAAGATCAAGGTCTCACACTCCCCCTTTTCTCCTCACTTATGAAATCTTCAATAAAAACGTGCACAATTGTTTGATAGATTCTGGAGCTTCAAAAAATATTTTACCCAGATCAATATGTGCCAAGTTAAACGTTCAACCACAAAAATCCACAGTGCGCATAGTTCAGCTTGATCAGTCTCAGGTCAAAGTGATTGGTGAACTTAATCAAGTCACTATAAGATTGTCGTCTAACCCCAAGGTATGTCAGGTTATCGACATTCTAGTAGCTGATATCTCTGAATTCTACGGCTTAATTCTTAGCAGGGATTGGTCCGAAAAACTCCATGGATATTTTCAACCGACTGGTCGCACATGTGGTTACCATACAATGGTAAACCAAATCAAATAAAGGATGGACGAGAGTTACACTAGAAATACATAGTAACAGAATTGGAGGGAGAAAATGAAGCAATAGCATATAACAGTAGCATCATAGGCAATTACTCGATAGATTCTTTCCTTGGCAATTTCAATGCTCATACATCACCTTACTTAGAAAATTCAGTTGTGTCCCAAGTCAAAATTTTTTCCCAAACTGATAATTCAAAGTGCATTAATTTTGTAGAAGAACCTATAAATACATCTTTGTTTTGGAAACTATATTTTGATGGCTCTAAATCTAACGAAGGAAAAGGAACAGGATGCATTCTGATTAGTCCAAAAGGAAACAAGACAATGCTTACGTGCAGACTTGAATTTGATTGCACAAACAATACAACAGAATATGAGGCCTTGGTGCAAGGCCTATACAAAGCAATCGGGTTGAACGTCAAGTACCTTCAAGTCTGGAGAACTCTAATTGTGGTCAAAACAGTACTTAACACCATACATTTGCCGTCAATGTCATTTGAAACACTATCAATCTCTAGTATAGGATCTGACTGAGCATTTCATAGCATTCAATATTTTCTCAATCCCAAGAATTCAAAACGCAAGTGCAGACCTTTTAGCCAACGTAGCCTCTAGACTCATTCCCTACAAAGATTTTAGTCCAGATAGATTCTCGATAGAATTAATCTTTAGACCGTCCATCCCTGACAACATTACAAACTGGAGAGTATTCAATGACGATCCTGATATTGTAAATTTCTCACTCTGAAGGTTCCTACTCCAATCAATAATGACGAAGACACCCTGATCTACAATTACAAAATAGCACTGATAATGCTATACCTAAATCGGTGGTTAGTTGGAAGACTTATACGATTTGAAAAGTCAGTTTAAAAGGTCTACTAATTCTAAGCTCTACAGTTCAACTCTGAACTATGAATCGGTAAACCTGGGAACCGATGATAAACCACAAAACGTTAATCTAGGCCACGGCCTAGCCCCTGAAGAAAAACTATCATACATTCGTCTTTCGAGACAATACAAAAAAGTTTTCGCCTGGAATTACGATGAGCTGAAGACATACGAAACTTCCATTATCCAACATACTATCCCTATGATTGACAATGAAAAACCTGTCCAGCAGAAACTCAGAAAAATCCACCCCAATCTAGAAAACCAAATAAAGACTGAGCTGAATAAGTTATTAAAGGCCACGATAATTTTCCCTGTTAGACATTCAAAATGGGTCTCCAATATGGTACCCGTTAGAAAGAAAATTGGAGATATTAGAATCTGCATCGATTTTTGAAATCTCAACAAAGCCTGTCAGAAAGACAATTTTCCCCTCCCTCCGATGGAGCAAATATTACAGGCAGTAGCAGGCTCAGAACTAATGTCTTTTTTGGATGGATTTTCAGGATACAACCAAGTGCTAGTACATCCCGATGATCAGTTAAAAACCACGTTCTGAACCAAATGGGGCACATACGCATATCGGAAGATGCCATTCGGTTTGATCAATGCCCGCGCTACGTTTCAAAGAGCTATGGACATCGCATTCAAGGGTTTAGTCAATAAAGCCGTAGTGATTTATTTGGATGATATAACAGTGTACTCCCAGAAGCGAAGCGACCATCTCAGAGACTTGAAACAAATCTTTCAACGATGTTTAAGGTATGGAATTTCACTTAACCCAAAGAAATCTTTTTTCACATTAAGTGAAGGAAAACTTCTAGGATTCATAGTATCAAAATCTGATATTCACATTGAACCTGATAGAATCAAAGAAATTTCCGAAATATCCCTACCTCACAATAAAAAGGCCATGCAATCTTTCCTTGGTGAAATCAATTTTGTGAAAAGATTTGTCCTAGATTTTTCAAGAATTGTTTCTTCTTTGCAAACCATGATAAAAAAGAATTCAAATTTCAAATAGGGTCTAGATGAGCATGAAGCATTCAACTTGATCAAACAAGCTATCATTAATGCTCCATCTTTATCAACCCCAATTTTTTCAGAATCTTTTATCTTATACGCATTCGCCTCAGAAAAATCATATGCCGCGATTCTAACTCAAGCAAATCAAGAGAAAGCGGAAGCTCTAATCACATTTTTTAGCTCTAATTTACAGGGTGCTAAACTCAACTATTCAGATGTAGAGAAATAGGCATACGTTTTTTTCAAAGCGATCAAATATTTCATACCTTTCTTACTTAAAACCCATACCAAGGTCATAGTACCGTTTCCAGAGGTAAGAAATCTCTTAATACAGAAAGATGTGGGTGAAAAAAGAGCAAATTGGATCACTGCTTTACAAGAGTACGACCTTGAAATCAAACCAGCAACCATTGTGAGAGGCCAAGGCTTCTGCAAAATGTTGGCTGGAGCATCGCAGATTCCGGAAAGTTCATCTGAGGAAGTACAAACGTATGAGGTAAGCCTAAACGATATAGAATCATTATACACTGACACCATTTATTATCTCAAAAATGGGTATGCTCCAGCACACCTGGATCACACCAAGAAAAGAGCCCTGAGATTAAAAGCTAAACAATATCAGCTCATAAATGATGTTCTGTTTAAAAGGAATTATGATTCTGTGCTTCTTAGGTGTCTTGAGAAAACTGAAGCCGAAAAGGTTTTGTAGGAACTCCATGATGGGCATGCAGGTGGACACTATGCTGGAGATGCTACCGCACATAAGATCTTGCGTGCGGGGTATTATTGGCCCACACTATTCAAAGACTCACACAGTTACGTGAGGAAATGCCAAGCCTGCCAAACTACTGCAGGGAGACAAAGGAAACCGTCCATGCCACTACAGCCGGTAAACATTGATCAACCATTCAGTCAATGGGGCTTGGACATAATAGGTGAGATCATTTCTCACTCTTCTAAGCAGCATAGGTACATCCTCACGGCAACTGGTTATTTTACTAAATGGGTAGAAGCGGTACCTCTCAAGACAGCTAATTTTGAAAACATCATTGAATTCATAGATCAATTTATAATCACTAGGTTTGGATTGCCGATGGCTTTAATATTTGATAATGCTTCTTACTTTTTTGGGAATGCAATGACTGATTTCGCACTTAAAAGAGGGTTCAAACTGAAATATTCGGCCAACTACTATCCGCAAGGAAATGGATTGGCTGAGTCAACAAATAAGAACTTAATCAGGATTATTAAAATAGCAATTGACCAGAACCAGAAGAATTGGCACAAAACCTTGGTAAATGCTTTATGGGCAGATAGAATAACGAAGAAAGCTTCAATAGGCACTTCTCCCTTTAACTTAGTTTATGGGAGGGAAGTGGTTCTTCCAACGCACTTAATGATTCCCTCCTTGTCTTTAGTACAATACATCGATGAAGTATCTACTTCTTCCTTACAATTAAGAGAAATGGAAATAATTAAATTGGAAGAACAATGAGAACAAGCTAAGAAAACCCATGCTCATCACCAAGCGCTAATAAAATCCTCTTTTGATTCAAGCATAATGACCAGGAAAAACTTTCAAATGGGAGATCTAGTTTTAAAATGGGATAAAGCTCATGAAGAGAAGGGCAAACATACAAAATTCCAGAAAATGTGGCTTGGTCCTTTTCAGATTGTAGAAGTCATAGGCCCATCTACGTTTGTGTTTCAGGATTTAGCAGGTAGGAAGGATTCTTTGCCTGTTAATGGACAAATCCTGAAAATATACTTTCCATAGAAGATTACTCTTCTAAATTTTTGTAGGATAGATTTTTGTTTTTCTTCTTTCTTAGAAATAAAACCAGATGTAGATGGTTACTACATGAGTTCACTTCAAATGGACACCAAATCCTCTGTTAGATTTTGATTTTTTGCTTGTAGAAACAGTAAAATTTTTTCGAAAAATCTGATCTTTATTATTGACGGATAGAGTCCAACTTTACCCTAGATATGATACTAGTTCCGACTTCAGAATTTTTTATGAAAGCAACCTTTGGCAAAAAACTTGTTTTATATCAGCACAATGAAATGTATCAATAGTAAAATGAGTATTCTTTGTAAAACTACTATTTTCCAAACTCTATTATTATCGTCCAGAACTTTCTTAAGGAAAAACAATGGTTTCCTCCCTGCTAAAGGAAATCACAACATTTAGAGAAATAATCCAAGAAAACACTATATCTCAAAGAATAAGAGGTCTCGTCACAAGCGGGCTTATCATGATCACAGATATTATAACTTGTTGACTTTGCCAATACTGTTCACCAAAACAGGGCAATGACTTAAAATTGTTGCAATCAAAAGACAAGGGGTCTCATCACGAGCCAAATTGTTCAGCAAAAGTGTAAATCAAGTGAATGACTGTGTGATAATTTGGCCACCAAACCAAGACACTGTTCTTTAGAGAATAAAAAAGAAAAGGTATCAAATGGGTTTTTCTCTGAAAAAGTTGTAGATAGCCTTAAGCAGGATAAAGGATCATTGTTGGGTAACAGGTAACCCTGTCGAGGCTATGGACGCCTGCAGGCAGCAGAGGCTCTACCTACGGTAAATGAGCATATTTTAAAAAGGGCCAGCATAGCAGAGATGACCTCATTTTATCTTTAAAAAGGACCAAGTAATGGCTGATGTAAATACAAGGGCTAAACCTCAGGAACCAAACAATTGATAGAGAAAGGTTGAAACAAAGTATCATTGATAGGATAAGACATAATGTACTCTACCTGTCCATAACAAAGTTTAGACTTATGAAAATTTTTCTGTTTCGAAAGTTGAAATTCAATAGAAAATCAGAGATAACTGGTTCTTCCCAGTGAATCGCCATTGTTGTGGCCACCAACAACCCCCCTCTTTTGTTTGATATTAGCAATAACACCAAGCAAATAGGGGACCCTTAGCAAAAAATTCAAACAAACATCTCTATGAACATTTTTGTTTTTCCTTAGAATTTTATTGCAGCAAAGCAAGTAAATATTTCTTTTATTAGCATAACAAACTACGAAGGAACGATGCGAAATTCATCGCATTGCATTCACCATAAGCGCCCTTAAATAAGAAATTTAAGAAAATCTCCGACGGCCGATGTGTGACATCGCATGTCGCAACATCGCGTAAAGTAGCACATAATGACTAATATCTACGACCTGCGATCAGTGATCTGCAATGATCCGATATTGCGATGCCACAATGATATAACATGAATCTGCGATCTGCGATCTGTGATTTGCGCGAATTTTTCTCAGCAAAGTATTCAAGGAAAGCTTCCCATTAATCAGAATTAAGCACGCGCCTTAAAAAAGGAAATTAATGATTGTACGAATGATTGCTTTTCGTTTTTCAAAGAGTCAATTCACTTTGAATGTCATAATTATACACACATAAGATCTGAAGCTTTCATGTCAATCTTTATTTCCATTACTCTTTTCCTTTACAAAAACTATAAAACAGGAGATAACATGGAGCAATTTTGCAGGAAACATCTAAGGAAAAGGGGAAAGCACCAATGCTCGGAGAACACAGAAGAGATCTCTTCAGAAACGGGTGCCACATACGATAGCACTACAGGTTCCAGAGTATCACTCAACAGATACTAATGACCGATAAGTCATCTGAAGCTCAGAATTAAAGGCGCACAAAAGCAGCATGATTACAAGAAGACCTGAAACTTACACGCCAAAAAGCCCGCCACGAAGAACGAAGGCAGTTTTCAATCCAGAGAATTGCTCAGAAAGTAAATTCTTTTAACTCATCAAGCCATCCGCAAAGACAGAAACCAAAATAGCAAAAGCAGAACCAATCTGGGGGAAATTTGAGTTATTACCAAGTATACATCAAGTCAGCGGGAGGTTCTCTAAAAAATATTATATTTTACCAAAAAGTTGTGCCGACTCTTGTTACTTCTATTTTTTATAGCACACACAAAAGGGGAAGGCAACCAACTGACTCTTCTTAGGCGAATGCTGCACGCTTACAGCACTAAGGAGCAAATACAGAAATAGTTCAAAGTCAGATTTAATTTTAGAAATAATTTGCTTTATCAGAAGGACAGTCATTTGAAAACCGGATCCTAAATTTATGTATTCAAGTTAATTAGCTATCAGTATTCAAACCCTTCTCAGGCATTTACAGAAGGGTCCAGAGATTTGTCAAAAACTCGTCCTCAGAACATGCACTTTTGTGCCCTCGGAGGTGGTTTTGATGAATGGATGGATCAAGGTTTATTAACGTTTGCATTTGATATCTGCTACTGATGTTGCACTTCTGTACTCTTAATAGATGTTAGAGCAAGGAGAGAGAAATCATTGTTGCTTGAAGCTTATGAGAGGAATCAGTCATAAATGGTACTTTTATCTCTTGACTATTCCTTCTTATGTTCTTTAAGTGATTTATAGTTTTAGTTGTTTATATGTCATTATATGAATGTATGGGTTATCATTTGGCACTTTTGTACGGTGGAGTCATATTGTTTGTGTCTGACATATGAATAACTTATTATGCGATATGTTGTTCACAATTGTTTTTCCTAACTTCTTATGCAAATTGGTTTATCTTTAATGATTTCTATTCTTATGATAGCTAAATGATCTTTATTACCAGTTATTGTTCGAAATATTTTTAGATCACATAATAGAAGATATACACCCCGGGTTAGTGTAGATCAGATGTGTTGTTTCTTATTAGATTACAATAATATAGAGTTAGATTAAAGAGTTTGAATTAGATTAGCTTTAAATTCCTCTTAGATTAGCATAGTTCAAACTCTACACAGACACACACACCCAAAGTCGGGAAACTGGTCCCGTTATCCCCAGTCGGACCCGCTATACCAAACGGATAAGGAGCTGCCAACCAAGGTCCAGACCGGGTGGGTATCCCCCTTGTTGTCGACCCGATTTTCAGGGCTTCAACATATTTTGGCACTAGAAGGAGGGCCTGAACTATGAATGGCACCTAAATCAAAATCTAAATACCATTCTGAGAGTAAATCACCCTCATCAACTCCCTCGACTTCCTCAGTACATTTAAATTCAGAATCAGAAGTCGGTCGAATATTAACCGCTGCTACATAGCCTAATATTTCAGACCAACCTACCATTGAACCCCCTGAAGTTCAAACTCTTATTCACAAACTCCAGGGATTCTCTATTTTTACACTGGGGTCTGATAAATCTTAAAGTAGCGTGACTTCGTAGTACAATCCTGCTCATCCCCTGACCAGGTTAAAGAGCGGAAAATTTGACATCCAGCCAACTAAATTCCCTCTTCCCACCAGGAAAAGATCAAGGAAATCATCACTGCACTCTGACAGTGACACTCTTTCATCTACATCATCCATCTCAACCCCCTCATCGCAAATTCAACTACCCACATCTTCATTCCAAATCACTCATCCACCTTCCACGACCCCTCTTCCACAATCATCCAAGATCATAATATCTCCATCTTCCCATCCTCAAGGATCATCCCCTACACTTGCAATTACCAGCAGCTCAAAAATGGCCCAATCTCCATGGAACAACCCAGGAGCGGTTTTAATGCCTCCACCCCTAAGCCAAATACCAGCCCATCCTGAGAAATGGCTACCCAAGTTCAACCCAGAACCAGGCATGCTAGCTGAAGAGCACATTAACAATTTCATGCTCTCGGTCAATCTTAACGGGGTTACCAACGAAGATGCTGTGGTCCGGTTTTTTCCCTATACAATGCAGGGAACAGCTGGGTCATGGTACTTTTCATTACCTTTCGGGTCTATAACAAGTTGGGACATCTTTCAAAATCAATTCCTCACCAAATTTGGTGATGACAGATCAACGACAACGTTAATCAGTGACTTATCCAATCTTAAAGCTGAAGCTAGAGAACCCATCAAAGATTTCAATTTACGATTCAATAAGATCCTCAACAAAATCCCCGCTGCTTACCAACCTAGCGAAGAAGTACGATGTGAATGGTATATCACAACCTTACCATCAAAATTAGCAGTCTTCATAGATAGGGTGAACAAAACAACTTTAGTTGAAAACTTAACAGAAGCAATAGTAGTAGAGAAACGCGTTATAGCCTTGGAAAAAAGATCTGCGATCGAAGAACGCAAATCTAAAAAGATCAAATTCAAGGAAGACCCCAAGAAGAAACAAGTGAAATATCCTTTCGATTTAGAAGGGTTGCAGAAGGTATTAAAGACCATGCCCAATGAGATGATTGGCATAAAAAAACAAGTGGCAGAAACTTCTTCGAAAAAGCCCTACAGAACTTTTAAAAGAGGCCCTTCAATGGATACGAAACCACCCAACGCTATCTCAAATGTCGAATTCGAAGAAGAAGAAGAAGAAGAGAGAACCACTGAAGGACAGACCGATGATGAAGAAGTTGTGGAACTACAAGGAATGTGGGATTTCATCCTCCCACAAGAAGAAGATCAAGAAGCATTTCCGGTTAGCACACAAAGCAAAAACCAACTTGATCCTCCCCAAACTACCCCTAAGAAGAAGGGCACGAGCCCTACAGTAAAAGAAAAAGTCGCAACAAAGAAAACAACCGCTAAGGCGACTCAATCTAGCCCAATCCAACCAGATCAAAAACCTCCATCAAGAACACTGGTAGTGTCGGATGAAATGGACTACAATATTATCGATGACATGAAAAAGACTAGGGCTAATATCACTCTTTATGAATTGAGAAAATTAAAACATCAACAGAAAATAATGATGAAAGAATTACACGCCGTACCTACTACATCTTTGCCTACAGCTATAGCTACACATAACATGGGAAGACCCCCAATCAACACGGCCAATAAGATCGATCCAAATGACATCGCCTTGATTGAAGGAAGATCAAGATCTCACACTCCCCCCTTTTTGCTCACTTATGAAATATTCAATAAAAACGTGCACAATTGTTTGGTAGATTCTGGAGCTTCAACAAATATTTTACCCAGATCAATATGTGCCAAGTTAAACGTTCAACCATAAAAATCCGCAGTGCGCATAGTTTAGCTTGATTGATCTCAGGTCGAAGTGATTGGTGAACTTAATCAAGTCACTATAAGATTGTCGTCTAACCCCAAGGTATGTCAGGTTATCAACATTCTAGTAGCTGATATCCCTGAATTCTACGGCTTAATTCTTAGCAGGGATTGGTCTGAAAAACTTCGTGGATACTTTTCAACCGATTGGTCGCACATGTGATTACCATACAATGGTAAACCAAATCAAATAAAGGTTGAATGAGAGTTACACCAAAAATACATAGTAACAGAATTGGAGGGAGAAAATGAAGCAATAACATATAACAGTAGCATCATAGGCAATTACTCGATAGATTCTTTCCTCGGAAATTTCAATGCTCATACATCACCTTACTTAGAAAATTCAGTTCTGTCCCAAGTCAAAAAAATTTCCCAAACCAATAATTCAAAGTGCGTTAATTTTGTAGAAGAACCTATAAATACATCTTTGTTTTGGAAACTATATTTTGATGGCTCTAAATCTAACGAAGGAGCAGGAGCAGGATGCGTTCTGATTAGTCTAGAACGAAACAAGATAATGCTTATGTGCAGACTTGAATTTGATTGCACAAACAATACAGCAGAATATGAGGCCTTGGTGCAGGGCCTATAAAAAGTAATCGGGTTAAACGTCAAGTACCTTCAAGTCTTTGGAGACTCTAAGATTGTGGTCAAACAAGTACGTAACACCATACATTTCCTGTCAAGTCATTTGAAACACTATCAATCTCTAGTACAGGATTTGACTGAGAATTTCATAGCATTCAATATTTTCTCAATCCCAAGAATTCAAAACGCAAGCGCAAACCTTTTAGCCAACGTAGCCTCTAGATTCATTCCCTCCGAAGATTTTAGCCGAGATAGATTCTCGATAGAATTATTCTTTAGACCGTCCATCCCTGACAACATTACAAACTGGAGAGTATTCAATGACGATCCTGATATTGTAAATTTCCTCACCTCTGAAGGATCCTACTCCAATCAAATAATTGACGAAGACCACCACAATCTACAAATACAACAAAATAGCACTGATAATGCTATACCAAAATCGGTGGTTAAGTTGGAAGACTTATACGATTTGAAAAGTCGGTTTAAAAGGTCTACTAATTCTAAGCTCTACAGTTCAACTCTGAACTATGAATCGGTAAACCTGGGAACTGATGATAAACCACAAAATGTTAATCTAGGCCACGGCCTAGCCCCTGAAGAAAAACTATCATACATTCGTCTTTTTAGACAATACAAAAATGTTTTCGCCTGGAATTACGATGAGCTGAAGAGATATGACACTTCCATTATCCAACATACTATCCCTATGACTGACAATGAAAAACCTGTCCAGTAGAAACTCAGAAAAATCCACCCCAATCTAGAAAACCAAATAAAGACTGAGTTGAATAAGTTATTAAAGGCCACGATAATTTTCCCCGTTAGACATTCCAAATGGGTCTCCAATATGGTACCCGTTAGAAAGAAAAGCGGAGATATTAGAATCTACATCGATTTTCGAAATCTCAACAAAGCCTGTCAGAAAGACAATTTTCCCCTCCCTCCGATGGAGCAAATATTACAGGCAGTAGCAGGCTCAGAACTAATGTCTTTTTTGGATGGATTTTCAGGATACAATCAAGTGCTAGTACATCCCGATGATTAGTTAAAAACCACGTTCCGAACCAAATGGGGCACATACGCATATCGGAAGATGCCATTCGGTTTGATCAATGCTAGCGCTACGTTTCAAAGAGCCATGGACATCGCATTCAAGGGTTTAGTCAATAAATTCGTAGTGATTTATTTGGATGATATAACAGTGTACTCCAAGAAGCGAAGCGACCATCTCAAAGACTTGAAACAAATCTTTCAACTATGTTTAAGGTATGGAATTTCACTTAACCCAAAGAAATCTTTTTTCACATTAAGTGAAGGAAAACTTCTAGGATTCATAGTATCAAAATCTGGTATTCACATTGAACCTGATAGAATCAAAGAAATTTCTGAAATATCCCTACCTCAGAATAAGAAGGCCATGCAATCTTTCCTTAGTCAAATCAATTTTGTGAAAAGATTTGTCCCAGATTTTTCAAGAATTGTTTCTCCTTTGCAAACCATGATAAAAAATAATTCAAATTTCAAATGGGGTCTAGATGAGCATGAAGCATTCAACTTGATCAAACAAGCTATCATTAATGCTCCGTCTTTAGCAACCCCAAAATTTTCAGAATCTTTTATCTTATACACATTCGCCTCAGAAAAATCATATGCCACGATTCTAACTCAAGAAAATCAAGAGAAAGTGGAAGCTCCAATCGCATTTTTTAGCTCTAATTTACAGGGTCCTGAACTCAACTATTCAAACATAGAGAAACAAGCATACGCTATTTTCAAAGAGATCAAATATTTCAGACCTTTCTTACTTAAAACCCATACCAAGGTCATAGTATCGTTTCCAGTGGTAAGAAATCTCTTAATACAGAAAGATGTGGGTGAAAAAAGAGCAAATTGGATCACTGATTTACAAGAGTACGACCTTGAAATCAAACCAGCAAGCATTGTGAGAGGCCAAGGCTTTTGCAAAATGCTGGCTGGAGCATCACAGATAGAGTCCAACTTTACCCTAGATTCGATTTTGGATCAAACCAAATGGCATCTTCTGGTTTGCGTATGTGCCCTATTTGGTTCGGAAAGTGGTTTTTAACTGATCATCGGGATGTACTAGCACTTGGTTGTATCCTGAAAATCCATCCAAAAAAGACATTAGTTCTGAGCTTGCTACTACCTGTAATATTTGCTCCATTGGATTTTGAGGATCTAGCTCAGAGTCCATGCACCATGTCCACTTTAGAGGTTCTCCAGTCGTGTCTGGCTCAGCGAAGTGCTTTACTTTCCGCAATTGGGGTAGTCGATCCAATTAACTCTTTAGTGCTCATTTTCGACATGTTAATGTCAAAAAGCGACTCCCTCATCATATGGCTTTCCAAATAAAGTCTACATATCGGAAAATTAACAATTTTCGTACCGTTATTGATGAAGGAGCTTCCACGTGCGTCATGTCGATGTCATGCTGGAAGGCTATTGGATCACCTTCAGTTGTTCCTTCACCTACCATCTTGACTGCATTCGATGGTCATTCTCATAAGCCGCATGGGATTATCCTGACCTTTCCTATATGTGTTGGGGGGAAGGTCGTCAATATTGAAGTAGAAGTCGTAGATGCTAACCTAGAATATAATCTACTCTTATGAAGGAATTGGGTATACGAAATGGACGCTGTTGTTTCGACTCTGTTTCGTGTCATTTTCTTTCCTCATGAGGGGAAAATCGTTAAGGTTGATCATTGGATTATTGTCCAGTTGATCCTCAAGCAAGCTCTGACTCTACTGTTCCTTTAGTGGATAACCCTCATCCGCCTACTGAGAATTTAGGAGTAGGGATGTATTCCTTGTTGATGGGTACCTTTGATCTTCCCTCTCCTTTCACTAAAATCAATGTCGTTTCATCATCGAAGGAGTATCCGCAAGAAGAGTTCTTCTGAACTCGTTATTTTTCAGACCCTTGGACCTTGCCTTCACCTACAACCACATTAGTTGAAGGACAAGTGAATGGAATGGCATTCCCTATATCTTCAGCTGAGCTTAGATATCAGTCTATCGTCAACTCTGCAGACGACCATTCTACTCCTTTTTCCGAAGAGGAGTTAGATGGCAATGTGGCCCCGTCTTGGAGCCTTGATTCTACCTCTACCTTGGACTACTTAGATTCAGTTTTACCTTTTGAAGAAGAAATCCTCGAAGCGATGATGGGTATAGATTGACCTTGGGAAGATTTACACCATCATTCATACTTTCTTCCTCCATTGTAGGAGCTAGAATCTAGATTCTCCGAGCTTTGTACTAGTGATGTTTATACGGTGTCAAATCCTTTGGCTCCAGCACACGTTCGTGCCAAAGGTAATATGTTGGTGATTTCAAAAAAAATACCTATAAACATCTCTAGGGACCCTAACATGATCGAGAGTCTCTTCATCAAAATTGAGTGTTCCCCTGAAGAAATTCAAATTTACACCGACCTGTTCAAGGAATTTTGAGATGTATTTTGTTATGAAACCAACTCAAGAAAAGATAGATCAACGCCTTAGAATTCAGCCTCTTCGAGGGGGCAACCTCCTTTACATTACATAAATGAACAATTCTTGGATGATACAAATGACAAAACCTCCTTTCTATATATAGGAGTCTAAGGAGTCACAATATAACCCAGCCGGCCTAACAATAATAATACAAAGCCACAAAAATAACAATAGAGGGATTCTATGGGGCACAGTAATAACAATATGGGGGCAATAGGGGCACAACAATATCAATAAGAGGTACAACTACCATAGTAATGGGGTAATCACTAGTATTATAGGGACCCAACATGCCCCTCTCCTTCAAAAAAAGTGTTGTCCTCAACGCTTGAGTAGTTATGGACACTTCTGTATAAAATTCTCATCCTCCCATGTGGAATCTTCCGCAGATAAGTTCTTCCACTTGATAAGATACTCTGAAATTGATCGATTTCATAGCTGTCAAGATCTTGTTTCTGTGACTGCTTCCAGTTCCAATATAATTTTTCCTTCCTCGTCAAGTTCTAGAAATATTGTTTTAACTGGGAGCTTGTTGCCTTTAACCTTCTTTAAACATGAAACATGGAAAACTGGGTGCAATCGAGAAGCTGCAGGAACAATTTGTATGCCATAGTACCAATCTTTTGCAACACCTTGTATGGACCATAATACTTTGGTGATAATTTATTATCCTTCTTAGCTTGCTTGAGGGACATTTGCTTATATGGTTGTAGCCGTAGAAATACCCAATCACCTACAACAAAACTTATTTCGCTGTGATGTTGATCTTCCTTTTGTTTCATTCTATTCTGTGCCAACACGAAGTTATCCTCTAAGAGTTGGAGGACTTGTTGTTGATGTTCGATGTGATGTTCCACTGCTTGAACCTTTGAATTTTCTCTTAAATATGATGTGATGGATGGTGGTTCATACCCATAAAGTGCCATAAATGGGGTCATTTTTGTTGTTGTATGGAAGGAAGTGTTATACCACCATTCAGCCAGAGGCAACCATTTGACCCATTGTGTCTGTTTATCAGATACAAAGCAATGAAGATATCCTTCCAAACATTTGTTTACTATCTCAGTTTGCCCATAAGATTGAGGATGATAAGATGAGCAATGAGCTAACTGAGTACCAAGACAAGAAAATAATTTTGTCCAAAAATTTCCAGTGAAAATGGGATCTCTGTCACTTACAATAATCTTTGGATTTCCATGTAGCGTTTGAATTGTTTCCATAAATGTCGTGGAAACTGTACTGGCTTTAAATGGATGTGATAATGCACAAAAGTGTGCATACTTGGTAAGTCTGTCAACTACCACCATGATGACACTCTTTCCCTCAGACTTGGGTAAACCTGTGATAAAATCCATTGAAACCTCCTCCCAACGTTGGCATGGAATGGATAAAGGTTGTAATAGACCCGGTGTCTTAATTGTTTCAACTTTATTTTGTTGGCAAACCAAACATTCCGCCACAAACTTTTTGAATATATGATTTAAGGCCATCCCAAAAAAATTCCTTCTTAACCCTGTGGTATGTTTTTAAAAATCCTGACTGCCCTCCTAAGGGTGAAGTGTGCGATTCCATAAGAATCTTTTGTTTTAGCTGGGAATTCTTACAGAGGTATAAGCGATCTTTGTACCATAACGAATCATTTTTCCAGCTAAATGTATCAGACATATTGGAAACTTGTTGTAATTTTCTAATAAGTTCCCACACTTCTTCATCATTCTTCCATTCCTCCCTTGCTTCATTTATCCAATCTAGTTGGATAATAGAAATGGCGCACAACAATGCTTCCACATCCTCATCCTTTCTTGAGAGTGCATCTACCACCACATTTTGCTTCCCTTTTTTGTAGATGATTTCAGAGTGATAACCCAACATCTTTGTGACCCACTTTTGTTGTTCTTCATAGGATAATCTTTGTTCTAAAAAGTATTTAAGGCTATCATGATATGTTTTTACCTTGAAGTGTCTTCCCATTAGGTAGGGTCGCCATTTCTTAAGTGCATGGAGTATTGC
>APFE030756502.1:273830-300287 GCA_000404065.3 Pinus taeda
CTGAGAGGGGGGGTGAATCAGTATTATCAAGTCAAATATTCCTTTTTCAAAAATCAAATGATATACGCTACTTCAGTTAATTAAACCTGCATATATACGCAACTATGCAGAAGGAAACCCGCGTATACAAAGCAAACTTTTAATTTACTTTATCTTTCTGATGTTGATTGTTAATCTATGTTTCAGAATCAAATAACCAGTAACCAAAAACAATAAAACAGAGCAGAAAGACAATCACACATAAGAACACAAGATATAAGGTGGAAACCCAATGTGGGTGAAAACCACCTACTGCAATTCGTCTCTATCTTCTTTTAAATTAGAAACTACTTTTACAATGTACTGGTGTAGTACTTTACCAGTACGCAGGCTGCAACCTCCAGAGATCTACAACCCTCTCTCGTTCTCCAGATTCTCCTGGAAAGGAGCTACAACCCCCCTTAGCTCTTGCACTAGCTAGATACTAGTGCATAGGTGCTGGCCTACTGAAGGCTACAACCTTCTCTTTCTTCCAAGGACCACGTTTCATAAATTTTCATACTGGATCCATGAACATCAATCAATCATCAAGAATTTCTCCATCAATCAATCTCCTTTTCACCAATTAGATCTGAATCAAGTAGATACTTCTCTGACAGTTGTACCCAAAACACAGTACCAAAATCTGAACCCAGAACACAACAACAATAAACAGAAGCAGCTAGATCGCAACTCAAAATATATACGCTATTTCAATAACCTGCAACATGCGTGCATATTCCTCTGTGTTTGGAACAACCTACGTATACGCTATTTTCATTCACTGAACCAGCGTGTATATGCACCTTAGCTTCACTGAACCTGCGTACAGATCTATAAAGGATAATTCGCTCTTTTAGATATTCAAACACTAATTAACCCAGATTATCAGTGTTATAGATCAAGCAAGTGCCTCATATAACAGACCAAAATCATACAAAGATACTATCATTCAAGCTTAAAGATTATGACCCATCAATAGAACTTATCCTTCTCTTTGCGCTAGGGTTCCTCCTTCATTCAGATCTAGATCTGCAACATAACCCAATTACCAGTATTCCAGATCTAGCACTTTATTAGATATTCAATAATAATTCAGATGATCATTTGCCAAATGATCTCCTTCCTCTTTTATAGTCTTATGCCTTTCACAATACCATGGTCCAAAACCATAATAAATCAATACCATGGATCCAACACCTGGGATCAACACATCTAACGAGACACCATGGTCCAAAACGATAGGTTCAAACACCAAGGACTAACTACCACAGTCCAAAAGTAAGTTCTCCAACATATACGCGCTTTTGTAACGTCTAACCCACGTGTATATGCGTCTTCATCTAAATGAACCTGTGTATATGTCTTTTCCTTCATTTTGAAAGCCTAAACTGAGATTTGTTACCAAAGAGAGTTGCCATCAAGGACAACACCTATGCCATAGCTCTAAATCGGTGCCAAAATTCCAACAATCTCCCCCTTTGGACTTGATGGCAACCCCAAGATCCTCAAAGTCATTCTCCCCCTTTGTCATCAAGGGCAAAGGGTTGTGCTCCCCCTGAATGTACATGCTGAAATATCTACCCTGCTGTGCTGACCATGCTCCCCCTAACTATAGGCAAGATCTGCAAAAGATGTTCTTCAAGAAGAACAATGACATATACATCATAAAAGACCTTCTTATCATCACAAGACTCAATACATACATCCATCACCCAACCACGTGGGGGCCATCCACCCAACCAAGTGGGGATACATCAGAAAATTACATTTGACAACCAAGGACATTACATCTTCATCCCAGGCATAGTGGGGAAACCAAAATAGGTCGTTACATGACCTTGACACCATAAAATAGATACATGACATAGAGACAGAATATCTAGAGCAAGCTTATGAAAGCCTTCAATAATTGATAGCAGCAACATCTGTTTCCTTCTGATCAGCATTCAGATCAGCAACCATGCTTTCCTTTTGTTCTCCCTTTGCAATTGTTCCACCTGAAACCAACAACAGTTGTGAACTAGAACCGAAAGCTTCTAGGATAATGTCAACAATGCATCATTAGAAGTTTATCTGCTCCCCCTGAACCTATGCCAGATGGTCTCTATCAGACCCAAATCAGACTAACCTCAACCAGAGCCTGTCCCTACAGATATCCATCAAATCTCCATATACGCGACTGTCTCTACACAAAACGGCGTATGCACACGGATCCTCCTCAGGAAACTCGCGTACACCCATTTTCCTCTGAAACTGACAAGATTTAAGAACAAGATGATGCATCAACTACTCGTAGCTTTTGTCTGAGGTATTCAAAAGTTTCCCTGGGTAGTGGTTTGGTGAGTATATCAGCAATTTGTTCCTTATAAGGAAAATACTCCACCTTGACCTTTTGTTCCAACACTTGTCCCCGGAGAAAGTGATACTTGATAGGTATGTGCTTGGTCTTTGAATGCATGACTGGGTTCTTTGATATGATGATTTCACTTGTATTATCACATAAGTTGGAGATAGGTGGTGTACAAGTGATCTGAAAATCCTGCAAGGTTTTCATCTTCCAAAGGAGTTGAGTGTAGCAAGATGCAGCTGCCACATATTCCGCTCAGCTGTAGATAAAGCAATCGAACTCTGTTTTTTGCTGAACCAAGATACTAATCTGGAACCCATAAAGAATGCACCACCACTTGTGCTCTTTCTGTCATCCATGCTTCCAGCCCAATCTGCATCAGTATAAGCATGAAGAGTGAGATCTGTATCTCTAGGATACCATAAGCCATAGTTTTGAGTTCCTTGAAGATACTTGAAAATTCTCTTTACTGCCTGAAGATGAGTTTCCGTAGGATTTTTCTGAAATCTTCCAACTATTCCTACGACATGCATTATGTCTGGTCGGGTACCTGTCAAATAAAGTAGACCTCCAATCATAGATTTATAGGTTGGTTGATGCACTGTTGCTGATTCATCATTTGCACTGAGACTGCATCCTGTAACCATAGGGGTACATACTGGTTTCGAATCTTCCATGCCATACTTCTTCAAAATCTGCTTGAGGTACTTGGTTTGAGACAAGAAGGTACCGCCTTCATTTTGTTGGATTTGGAATCCAAGAAAGTATGTTAGTTCTCCAAGCAAAGACATTTCGAATTCTTTCTGCATCACCAAGGCAAATCTTTGACTCATAGCTTCTTCATTGCTACCAAAGATTATATCATCTACATACACAACAAGTATTAGCAATTTGTAATTTTCAATTTTTATATAAATATTGCTATCTGCTGATCCTTTTGAAAATCCTTGTTGAAGAATACATTTGTCCAACCGATAGTACCAAGCCCTTGGAGCCTCTTTAAGACCATAGAGAGCCTTTTTTAGTTTGCATACAAGATTTGGATCATTCCCAAGAATGAAACCATCTAGTTGCTCAACGTATACTTCTTCTTCTAAGTCTCCATTCAGAAAGGCTGATTTCACATCCATTTGAAATACTTTAAACTTCTGAGAGCTTGATAGGGCAAGGAACATTCGGATGGCCTCAAGTCTAGCAACAGGAGAAAAAGTTTCTTCAAAGTCTATTCCTTCTTGTTGAGCATACCTTTTATAAACAGGTCTGGCCTTGTTTCTAATAACTTCCCCATTTTCATTCAACTTGTTCTTGAAGATCCATTTTGTTCCTATGACATTCTTATCTTTTGGTCTAGGAGCCAACTCCCAAGTGTTGTTCCTATCGATCTGCTCAAGTTCTTCATCCATTGCCTTGACCCAGCATTCATCTTTGCATGCCTCTTTTACATTTTGTGGTTCAGTGGAGGAGAGAAAAGCCAAATAGCTTGAGGCTTCTGCAATTGTTCTTCTTGTTTGTATACCTGCCTCCTTTTGTCCCAAAATTTGAGATTCTGGATGATTCTTCTGAACATAGCTGGATGGAGTCTTCTCTTCTATCCTTATCTGTTCCTCTGGTGCCTCTTGAGGTTCTTCTCCATCATCAGCCTGATTTTGAGGGTAGTCTTCATCCTCTTCGATATTTTCATAATTTACTTTCCTAGGAATGTATCCTTTTTCATTAACCACTACATCAATGCTGTCATCAGTTCTTCCAAGTCTTTTATTGTAACACTTATATGCTTTGTTGTGGGGAGAATAACCAAGAAGAATGCCTTCATCTGCTCTATGTTCAAGTTTTCCAAGCTGTTCATCATTATTCTTAATATAACATTTGCTTCCAAAAATTTTGAAATGCTTTACCGAAGGAGTCTCACCATACCAAAGCCCATGAGGAGTTTGAGTGCTCTTCACTCAGACATTTGTTTTGTTGAGAATAACAACCGCAACAAATGCAGCTTCACCCCAGAATGTTGCGGGAGTTCCAGATTCATCAAGCATAGCACGAGCCATTTGTTGAACCGTTCTTTTCATCCTTTCCACCACTCCATTTTGTTGAGGAGTCCTAGCTGTAGAGAATTCCCTTTTTATTCCATGTTCTTCACAGAAATCGAAAAATTCATTTGAGGTAAATTCCCCACCTTTGTCAGACTTGAGGCACTTAATTTTGTGATCTGATTCGTTTTCAGCCAAGGCTTTGAAAGATTTGAATTTGTCGAATGCTTCGTCTTTGTGCTTCATAAGTCCTAACCAAACCATCCTGGAAAAGTCGTCTATGAATAATATAAAGTATTCTTCTCCTCGAGGTGACCTTGTCCTAAATGGACCACATACATCTGTATGGACTAACTCAAGAGGCCTGCTAGCTGATCCTTCCTTCTCAGGGAAGTTATTTCTAGTTTGTTTACCAAACTAACATGATTTGCATATAGTGTTGTCTGGAATTTTGATATCTGGAAGACCACGAACTGCCTAGTATTTGCATGCTTTCCTTATTTATGAGAAGCTCAGATGCCCCAATCTCCGGTGCCATAACCAGTGTTCATAATCCTTGCTCAAATAGCATTGTTGTTGTCCTTCTTCAAATATGTATAAATTATTTGGAGTTCTTCTACCTTCGATCGCTATTTCTCCTTAATCAAGATCACAAACACTACACCCATTTGATCGAAATATTATCTCGGTTCCTTGATCACACGTCTGACTGACAATTAGTAGATTATGCTTCAAGCCATCAACATACAAAACATTTCCAGCTTTGACCTTTTCTTTCAATTCAGTAGTGCCTTTTCCCTTTATGACTACAGGGGTGTCATTTCCAAAAGAAACTTTCTTTCCCTTTTCTAAAACACTATATGATTCAAGTTTTTCTTAATCACTTGTCATATGCTTTGAACATCCACTATCAATGTACCATTGATTTTCTTGTCCTTCTGCATATAAAGCTATCCCATGTCTTTCTGGTTACGGTTCCTTCATTCTCCATGTTCTGGCACTTGAGGTTTGTTCCTTTTGAGTTGTCTTCCAATACCTGCTCCTGCATTCAAAATCTTCATGATCGAAGTTATTACAAATAGAACATTCAATTTCATTTTCAACGGCGGAAAAGTTGTTATAGGTCCTTTTTGTGATTCCAGTCATACTTATTTGTTTTTGGGCTTCTCTAGTCATGATTGTCTTATAGGAAACACATTGAGCTGCTTTGTGGAAAAAGTTATGGTAAGAGAAACATTGGCCATTGAAGAAACTCCTCCGATTATGAAATCTACCTGCCAAATGATTATAGTTTCTATTGTCATCCATTTTTGAGACAAATTGAGAAGATTTTACCTGTGGCTGGTTGTAGATTTTGTTCATCCTTAAGGTGGATTGCCCCTGATTTACCTGGTATTCTTTGTTTATTCTTGATGTAATTCGTCCCTGTTTTACCTGGTGATCTCCATTGGGCTTTTTCTCATTCCTCCTTGCTGCATCAAGATAACTCTTTGAGGTGGATTCTTGAGATGATTCTCCATTATACCCCAGACCAGTCTTGATTAGTGGAGAACATTGTACATTGATAATCTCATCTAGAGTTTCAGATCCTTTAACAAATTTAAGATTAAGAGTCTTTGTTTTCTCAATTTCTTTTCTAAGGCCAACAATTTCACATTCTAACTTCTCAAGAAATTTTTCTTTTTCATCAAGTTGGAATTGCAGAGTATCAATGATCACATTATTTTCTTCTAAACATGTTTTGAGTCTATAAATCTCTTCATAAAAGCCATCCACATCTATAGCATCCATGTAATCATCATCTTCAAGGCCATTAAAAGTTTATAGTTATTACCTCGTTCATCTTCATCACTATTTGAAAGACCATCACTATCTTCATGAGTGTAGTAACTTTTCTTAGTTACATTCTGTTTCTTGTTCCATCTAACAAGTTCCTTCCCTTTGTTAGTTTTATCCTTATGAGGACATTTGGTAGCATAGTCCCCGACTCTCACACAAGCAAAGCATTTGAAAGGTAACTTACCTCTGAATCTTCCAGTACCCCATCGAAGGTTTTTGACAAAATTTGATTCTTCTTCCTCTTCATAGTAGTCTCCCTTGCCTGAAGCCTTGAAAGCCGCTTCTCTCCAATCTGATGGTCCTCCTTTCCTCATTTCATAAGCAGTTAGAATCCTGTGAAGTTGTGACATTGTAAGGTTTCGTAGATTTTCCTTTTCTTCTATTGCAGAAACTTTAGATTCAAACTTAGGGGACAAAGATCTTAGAACTTTTTCAACCACAAAAACCTATTTTATTTCTTCACCCAAGTTTTTCATACAATTAACAATCTCATCCACACGAAGGAAATAGTTAGCCACACTTTCATCATTATGCATTCTAATATTTTCATATTGAATTCTGAGGGTTTGAAGTTTTGCTCGTTTTACCTAATCATCTCATTCATAGCTCAGTACAATCTTGTCCCATATTTCTTTTGTGGATTTATATTGCATAACCTTGACAAATTCTGATTGAGATAGACATCCTAATAGAGTATTGACTACGTTTGCATTTGTTTCATATTTCTTCTTCTCAGCCGGATCTGTAGGACTTGTTGATGGAAAAGTATACCCTGTATCTATGATATCCCAAAATTCTGTACCGAGAGATTGAAGATAGGCAGTAACTCTTACCTTCCAATATACGAAGTTTGTCCCATCAAAAATTGGTGGCCTGATTGATGCTTCCCTCTCGTAATTTCTCATGATGAAAGATCTTCCTTCAAGCGATCAAACTTCTTCTAAAGGACTTGCTCTGATGCCAATTGTTGGAAATAATACTGAGAGAGGGTGAATCAGTATTATCAAGTCAAATATTCCTTTTTCAAAAATCAAATGATATACACTACTTTAGTTATTTAAACCTGCATATATACGCAACTATGCAGAAGGAAACCTACGTATACAAAGGAAAATTTTAATTTACTTTATCTTTCTAAGGTTGATTGTTAATCTATGTTTCAGAATCAAATAACCATTAACCAGAAACAGTAAAACAGAGCAGAAAGACAATCACACATAAGAACACAAGATATAAGGTGGAAACCCAATGTGGGTGAAAACCACTTGCTGCAATTCGTCTCTATCTTCTTTTCAATTAGAAACTTCTTTGACAATGCACTAGTGCAGTCCTTTACCAGTACGCAGGCTGCAACCTGCAAAGAGCTACAACCCTCTGTCGTTCTCTAGATTCTCCTGGAAGGGAGCTACAACCCCCTTTAGCTCTTGCACTAGCCAAGATACTAGTGCGTAGGTGCTGGCCTACTGAAGGCTACAACCTTCTCTTTTTTCCAGGGACCACGTTTCATAAATTTTCAGACTAGATCCATGAACATCAATCAATCATCAAGAATTTCTCCATCAATCAATCTCCTTTTCACTAATTAGATCTGAATCAAGTAGATACTTCTCTGACAGCTATACCCAAAACACAGTACCAAAATCTGAACCCGGAACGCAACAGCAGTAAACACAAGCAGCTAGATCACAACTCAAAATATATACGCTATTTCAATAACCTGCAACATGCGTGCATACGCCTCTGTGTTTGGAACAACCTGCGTATACGCCGTTTTCATCCACTGAACCAGCGTGTATATGCGCCTTAGCTTCACTGAACCTGCATACAGATCTATAAAGGATAATTTACTCTTTCAGATATTCAAACACTAATTAACCCAGATTATCAATGTTATAGATCAAGCAAGCACCTCATATAACAGACCAAAATCATACAAAGATACTATCATTCAAGCTTAAAGATTATGACCCATCAATAGAACATATCCTTCTCTTTGCGCTAGGGTTCCTCCTTCATTCAGATCCAGATCTTCACCATAAACCAATTACCAGTATTCCAGATCTAGCACTTTATCAGATATTCAATAATAATTTAGATGATAATTTGCCAAATGATCTCCTTCCTCTTTTATAGTGTTATGCCTTTCAGAATACCACGGTCCAAAACCATAATAAATCAATACCATGGATCCAATACCTGGAATCAACGCATCTGACGAGACACCATGGTCCAAAACGACAGGTTCAAATACCAAGGACTAACTACCACAGTCAAAAAGTAAGTTCTCCAACATATACATGCTTTTGTAATGTCTAACCTGCGTGTATACGCGTTTTCGTCTAAGTCAACCTGCGTATATGTTTTTTCCTTCATTCTGAAAGCCTGAACTGAGATATGTTACCAAAGAGAGTTTCCATCAAGGACAACACCTGTGCCATAGCTCTAAATTAGTGCCAAAATGACAACATCATATACCCTGTTCCTCTTACTGATTGGGTTTCTAATTCAGTCCCTATGGATAAAAAGCAAGGAACAATCCGAGTATGCATCGATTTTAGGGACCTAAACAAGGCTTGTCTGAAAGATAATTACCCCATGCGATTCATTGATCAGATTATCAACGATTGTGCAGGTAATGAGATTTTTTCCTTCATGGATGGTTTTCCTGGTTATAATCAAATTTCTATCCATCATGAAGATCAACATAAGACAACCTTTATATGTCCTTGGGGTACCTTTGCATATAGAAAGATGCCTTTTGGTCTTAAAAATGCTGGAGCCACTTTTCAACGGGCCATGTCATATGCTTTCCATGACATCAAACATGTCATCGAAGCATACTTGGATGATATCGCTGCTCATTCTCGAAAGAGAACTGATCACCCTAGTCATCTTCGAATGGTTTTCAAGCAATGTCATTTTTATAAAATCCGGTTGAATCCCAACAAGTGAATTTTCGCGATTACGTCTGGTCGGTTGTTAGGGTTCATTGTGTCAAATGAAGGGATTTGGGTTGATCCCTTCAAGGTTGAGGCAATAGTTCAGTTGCCTCCCCCGTCCTCAATTTGACAACTTCAAAGTCTTCAAGGGAAGGCTAATTTCTTAAGATGGTTTATAGCGAATTATGCCGAGATCACTAAAGTGTTCATGTGTTTGCTATGGAAAGGAGTTCCATTTGTATGGGACGACTTTGCGCAACGATCGTTTGATGCTTTGAAAAAGGAACTAGTCTCTGCCCCGCTTTTGAGTGCACCAGATTATGGGAGAGAATTCATTTTATATCTCGTTGTAGCAGAATCAACCATTGGTATGGTTCTCGTTTAGGAGGACAATGCTCTCACTGAGCATGTGATTTATTATTTGAGCCGAGGCTTAATAGGTCCTGAACTTCGCTATTCTCTGGTTGAGAAGTTGGCCTTGGCAGCTGTCCATGCTATCCAGCGGCTCCGTCATTATATCCTGCTGTGCAAAACTTTTGTCTTAGCGGTGGTCAATCCATTTCAATTTTTCCTCAGTAGGTGAGTGATTGGGGGAAAATGTAATAGATGGATAGTCATCTTGCAAGAATTTGATCTCGAGTTCTTGTCTGCCAAGTCTAAGAAATCCATGGTTTTTGTTGAGCTAATTTCTGAGCTGCCTTGTGGAGAGGATACTGTTTATGAGGAAAGTTTTCCCGACAAACATTTATTCCTCATCTCTTCACTCGACCCTTGGTATGGAGATATCATTGTCTATCTCCAGACTTCGAAGTTTCCCTCTACTTTCTCCAAGGATGAACGTCGAAAATTACGTCACTTGGCTAAAAATTATGTTATCATTGGTGATACCTTATACCGTTGACAGGTTGATTCAATCCTTTGGCGCTGTTTAACCTTAGAGGAAGTAGAGTCAGTGCTAAATGACTGCCACAATGGAGCTTGTGGTGGTCATCTATCAGGGCTTGCTATAGCCCAGCGCATCTTACGTGCCCGCTATTTTTGGCCTCCACTCTTTAAAGACTGTGTGGAATCAGTGAAATGCTGTCACCCCTGTCAAATCTTTACTCGCAAGATGCATGCTCATCCAGCTCCTCTTTTTCCCGTTGTCACCGTCGGTCCTTTTACTAAGTGGGGTATTGTTTTTACAACTTGTAATCCACCTTCAGTGGTGAATCACAGGTACGTTATCGTGGCTGCAGTGGGCTGAGGCCATGCCCACTTATAAAAATGATAGTGACCCGGTAGCATTGTTCCTTTTCAATAAGGTTATCTCAAGGTTTGGTATCCCGAGAGAGATTGTCGCTGATCATGGAAGTCATTTCTAGAATCAACTGATGTCTGAATTGGCTCTCAAATTGGGTTTCCGGCAGGAGCATTCATCTCCTTATTATCCTCAGGCCAATGGACAGGTTGAGGTAGTCAATAAAACTCTTAAGACAATCCTCCAATGGACAATCGACAAAAATCGGTCCAATTGGCACGTTATGTTGTATTCGGCTCTTTGGGCATACCGGACCTCCGTGAAGACTGCTACTGGTTTTACACCTTTTCAGTTGGTTTATGGGATGGAATCTATCTTTCCGGTTGAATGTGAAATTCCATCTCTTAAGTTAGCTGTTGAACTCCTTCTAGAGACTTTAAGTCTCGAAGAGCGCCTCCTTCACTTGGAACATTTCGATGAGCAGCGTCGAGATGCCGCCACGATGAATGAGGCTCATAAGAAAAGGGTTAAAACACAGTATGATAAATCTGTTTGTCCTCGAGTCTTTTCTAAAGGTGACCTTGTCTTGGTCTATGACCAAGATAAAGATACCTTGGGGGCAGGCAAGTTTAAGCCTATGTGGTATGGTCCTTTCATTATTAAACGAGTTTTAGAAAAAGGGTCGTATGAGTTAATCGATTTTGAGGGAAAAAAGCTGGTGGAGCCCCAAAACGGGCTCTACCTAAAGAAGTACTTTTCTTATGTAGGAGTTAGGCAATGGCTTCTTTGTACATTATGCATATTTGTACATATATCATCGAGATTTTTTGATATCAACACTTTTTGGTCTGCTGTGGCAGGTGTTGATGGATGACTTGGTCTATTTTGGGTTCGTCGATGGTGTTAGTTGGCACACTCAGAATCTCACTTCCGCAGCTTGGGTACTCTATTATCCAACTGGTCAATTGACGGTATTAAGAGGCGTATGCATTAGTCCCACTTCAAATAATATGCCTGAGTATGCCGCCATTATTAATTTACTATTCGAGGCAATTTCTCACGAGATCGACTCATTGGTAGTTTATCTTGATTCTCAATTGATAATGTCACAATTAAACAACATTTATCGGGTAAGGGATCCATGTTTATATCACCAGTATTTAAGGGTGAGGCTATTGCAAAGATCATTTGTTTATATTAATTATTTGCACATTCCAATATCTCATAATCGGTTAGCTGATTCTATTGCTAATCAAGCATTAGACTGGAACATCGATCATTCATCATAATAAAATCAAGCATCAAAAAGTCGAAATGTATATCTATATATCTATATCTATATATATATATATATATATATATATATATATAATATATATATATATATATATATATATATATATAATCATAAATCATCTCGAGTGTACATATTTTTGTCCAAAAATATACAAAATCGGGACTAAAATGCCCATAATCACGTCTAGCATATCTAATGCCCCGGCTCAGGATGAGCGGCCAAGTAGGTAACTATCGCATTGGCCACACGCCGAAAAGTGCGAACCTAGTCACGTGGCATGCCAACCACATGACGCTGCATATCCCCAGGAAGATCCTCTATGGCAGCCATCGGTACTTGGTAGCTCAGCCTCGTCAAGTGTCATTGGACGTTATTTAGAGTTCGTTCTGTCTCAATAGTCGCCTCTTCGGCTCCTCGGCCGCGCTGTCTATGCCGCGGGAACCCATCTGGTCGCACCGGCCCAATATCTGGAACATGATCATCATATTAGTCATTTGAATCCCATCAAAAATATTTTTCAAAATGCATCATTATATTTGAAAAATCCAAAAAAAATCATAAAATAAAAAATTCTTACCAATCTCACCCCATGCTGTGTTCGGTGGTAATGCTAGATCAGGATTTCCTCGGAAATCCAGCCCAGCATAGGGGTAGTCATCTACGACAATGATCTATTGATCCCACCAGGTGAGGAATTCATCATCAAATGCAGTCCTTGGGACCTCCCCACCCCCCAGATGTTTCATCAGATCAACCCACCGGCCCATACGTGGATCTCGTGGGGTGCTGATGGAAACTGCTACCCTGGAGCAGAGTGTGGGAACCTTCTCGAAAAAGAAAGTACATAGGATAGTCCCATATCCAAAGTTATTGGTCTGTCCCCTCTTGATAGAAGTGAGCTGGCTCTTCATGTTGGCCAGAAGAGGAGTACACCAGTCAAACACATTAGTGAGACAATCAACTGCCACACTCATGGTTAACCGTGATGCTTGATGCAGAGAGGACGATCCGTTAACTCGAGCTATGGTGAATAGGATTATCCTCAATGATAAACTCGCCACATGTGTGATAGAAATCTGGCTCCCAACCTTCTTGGGATGTCTCGGGCAATATATCTCTACGTAGTCCTCTATTGTGAGACTGCTTTGTGTCCTACCCCGGGAATGTACTACCTCTCCCCTTCGGGAAAGGCCCGTGATGAAATAGATATCCTCCACTTCTACCCTGAGTGGCATCTGGTCAATCATAAAGGCTTCCTCCTCGACATCCTAATAATCAATGAGCATCTCAAGCAGACGTGTGTTCGCTTTCATATTCGGCAGTTTGAAGAATTTAAGCAAACCGCATCCCCGTAGGGCATCTAAAGCTTGAGGATCATTCATGACTTCATTATCCACCGCTGTGTGCTCCCTTTGACGGCAAGTGACTGACATTCTGAGAAAAAATGATTTACAACCGTTAGTTTTTGTTTAAAATTGGTTCACGGTGTATACGTGGGTCCCTATGCACACAGTCGCGTATAGGGCCCGCGTGTACGCGGGTTTCATATTACCAACCCGCGTATATGCCGCGGTGAAATTTTGGGCAAAAAATTCAATGGTGAAACATTAACTAAAAATCTTAAAACCAGTCAGAATCAATTGCAAGCTAAGTATAAGAGTTACTTGGAGGTTTTTGAAGAATTTGAACGGTTAAATTTGGTATACGGGAAGTTTGCTCCTTTTGCTCCAAATCTTTTCTCTCAAACTCAAATGGTAAAAATGGTGAGTTCAAAATCCCTTTTATAAGTTTTGGAAATGCAAATTTTTTTCAAAATTTTATTTTGTTTGCCCTCATGTGACTTTTAACTTGGGAGCTTGGAATGTCGAGAATGGTGTGTTTTTCAGGACATTTTGGACGTTTTTTCGACAATTTCGAGACGGTTCCATGATTGCTGACCCGTCATGGTAGGTATCGTTTTCTCACTGGCATATAGGTTAGCGACACCATTTTTCCATTGCATTATGCATACTAGCCTTCAGTCAGCGATACATTTGCCATAGGGTCGACCCCATCGTGTTATGGTTCGTAAGCCATATTTACTCGCCGATTTTTGAAACCATGACACGATGGTAGAGCCATCCTTTACATGGGCATCGTAGTTATCACCTCACTGACATTTGTTGCCCATGCTGCTCCAATTTGAGTATGCTTGGGAGTCCTCTGTAGTCCCGCCATGACCTATGCATTGAAGATTCATTCCTCTTAGCTTCTTCGCTTTGTTCTGGCCTTATACCCTAGAGGCTCCTTTGTGTTGAGTTGTACTACTGCATTGCATGTTGACCACTTGCACCTTTTGGCCTAGAGCCAGCTTCACTTGGACTTGTGTTTAAGCCAACTTTTGACCATGACGACTGCAAAATCAACCTTGCATACCTTTGACTTCTGCAACTTGACACACCTTGACCCGTGGAAGGAACGTACCTTTGAGTTTCACTGGCCAGTTTTCACCTCCTTTCATTGAGCATAGGAATGTTCCATTCCCAGGAACTAGATCATTTGTTTCACTGACACTCATTATTTCCACTATACCATAGCATTCTTTTATTTTTTTTTCCAAGCTTAACAGAAAAAGACAAAAAAATTAAATATTCCAAAAAGAGCGGGAACGGGACAATATTTCCATTTATTGTTGGCAGCTACAGTCAGTCATGTCGCCCTTGAAAAAAGCACTCAAAACAAAGTCTCCTCCATTTGGGTGGGATTTAGTTTGACTTAGGTATGCCTTAACCTTGTTATTGGGTCAGTTCTCCCCCAATTGGTTATCTCTTCCAATCATATGGAGGGTTCGTTTGTGCCTCCTACATGACGAACTTATACAGAATCATCATATGCTGCCACATAGTCACATTGAGTTGTGCTTTTGTTCAAGGGAAGTTAGCCTGAGTCAGCCTCTCTGTGGTGTCTCTTGACTTATTTTTTAGTCGGCCATCCATGGTTGTCAGTGTCATGTCTATTATCACATTAGTTATATTGGTCCTTTACTCGTGCCGGTTTGAGAAGGTCTCCATTGAATTCTTGCTGGCGGGTCTTGTCCTTATTGACGACGACATCTTGCTCTGAGGACAGGCCTAGAGCTGCACCCTGGCCCTATTTTCATTATTGATAGATCACCTTGTGCTCAACATCGATCAATATCATGGGTCTTTGACTGAGTGGTTTCCCTTGTGTTCGACATCAGCTTACATTATCACACATTGGGATTCGTGCAATATCTTGGTTTCCATTTGACCCTATTGGTGGATACTTTGCCTCTGTGTCAGCTTTCATTATTGGTTGGTTCAGAGGGTTTCTGTTGTGCGCTAGCCACATCTTGTGTACGTCGGAAACGTACTTCGGTCGGGTTACTACATCTCTTTCGTCTGGTTCCTTCCACATTATTGGCCTACGGGTTACACTCGCGGTAGATTGATGAAGGATGCCTTAATGCCTTCCTTCTAGCCGATCTTTCCCTATTGACTCTGACTCATTGCTCTGGGACAAAGATCTAGAGTCCATTTGGTAGTACCTTGGGGTTTACAGTCATTAGTGGCAGATCCTTCGCTATCGACAGTGGGAAACCATCATTGTCTCCTGATTGATAGATTCTTACAGGTGTTTGACTCCAGCTCATCTATTAACACTTGTTGGATTGTACTGGGTACCTTGACACTCATTATCATTATCGGTGAGTAGTCTCGCGTTTTTTAATGATATACATCAATGACCAGTAATCAAATGATTTCTCACATGGTCGACTTCAGATCATTTATTCCCATGGTGTAGAAATGTACCACGGCAGTCGGTGAAGACCTTAGGTTGTATCAACATTCATTGGTTCACTTGACAGTTGCTCCTGTTGTTGCTAGTTGATACCATTCCACCTTATATGTTGCAGTCAATCATGGTGACATTCTATATGCTGGCACCTGAGTTTGCAGTGTAGTACCATCCTTTTCCATCATGTGTTCAGTCGCTACCTTTTGGGATCAATCTTTGATATCAGTGATCCATTGCAATTTTCAGCATCATTGATAGTCTTATATGTGATATTCAGACATGTAATTGTTCGATCATGATCAGATGATCCATTATGTATTTTCCAGTCATTTATACTTGTATACTTAGTGGATCCACTTGTACTTGATATGCGGACATGCTTTGCTTTCTCTGAGCATGGGTATGCCCACCTCAGGTAGTGTTTCTTTCTGATCTCCTTTTGTGGCTTGGTAGGCTGAATTTTGGTGAAGTCCTCCTCAGTTTTTGACAGATTTCCTTTCCATGTACTTGCTTAATACATTTCGGTCATCATGTACCCCTTCTGACCTCATGTATTAGGGGGAATCTATTATAGCTCCAAATCTCACTCTTATGGTTTGTGATGCTGCACTCATGGCCTAGGGAAACCCCTCCTTCTAGACCTGGTCCAAAATTTAAAAAAGAGTGTTTTATCCCTTATACGCGACATTGCCCTAAATTAAACACATGTATACATCGATAGGCATATACCCAACCTGCGTATATGTATTAAAACACTTTAAAAAATATAAAACTCCTTAATTTCAGGTGGAGATCGTGGGTTTTACCTACTAATCACCTGTTAGTGCCCGTGGCCCAACTGTCCCCAACCAACTCCCAACTAAAAAACTACTTTTGGAGAGGTATAAAAAGACCTCAAAGGGAAGGCCTAAGGGAAGAGAGAAGAGAGAGAAAGGTTATTACACTGAGATTTTTCCCCTGACCAGGTTTGAAGACCCTTGTGTCTTCTGCACTTCCCCCATTTGTACAGGAAACCCTTGTTTCCTTGTGTGTTGATGTTCATCCACTATTTATGACACTATGGAGTAATTGATGGAAGGAGTTTGCTAAAGGCTTGAGGCTAGACGGATCCAGAAGGAAGCTTTGCTTGGAGCCTACGAAAGATGACTCAGGTGAAATTATTCCTTTTGTACATTTTATTTGTCTATAATAAAAGAAACATGTCTTGGTTCCTGATATAAATCCTCTTTATGTTTATGATATTCATGTTGGAATTCATATGTGAATGGTTGTTTAAAGTTCATAACTAACTACCTTTCTTTATAACATGAAGATGATTTCTTTATAAGTTTTTGTCCATATACTACTGTGTTATTTGGAATTGGTTGTTTTGCAGGACAAAGGAGCAAAAGGAACTTGAAGAAGGGTTTGGACCCTAAAGGACCTTCTCAAATGTAGGACCTAAGGTACGCCCCCTCTTACCATAGAATTTGCTTATAATAGCATAATGGTCGTGTGAATGTGTGTTTCTCTATCTAGATAACTTTTAGTCTGCTAGGGTTTCAACCCAAAAGCCCTAGGGGAACATTTCCCTCAACATCCCAGCATGACTATCTTTGGGTATACTTCCATTCCCTCAATGAGTGGAAGTTCTTAGGCTAATGCATTTGGTTTTGGATTTTTCCCTTATGGAATGTCATCTCACGGGATTCCTTCAGTTCCTTTGAACATACCATCGACCACCTCCACGTCCATGATGAGTGGATCAACTTATTTTTAGGGTTTCCCATTTGGAAGTGGTCATTTACCAAATTCCAATCCAATAGTAGGGTCAATGCCTTTTTCTTTTGCAAGTCAAGGTAGTAACCCCTTCCAGAGTTGGAAAAACCCCGTGGTTAGTGGGATAGGAGCTAGGAATCAATGTTTTAGCCAACAAGGGAATGTGTTGTATTCTTCAATTAATTCCTTTCAGAATTTTCCACCCTTTACTAATGCATGGAATCATTATCAGGGGCTATCAGCTCCTTTCAATACTTCGTTAGGGGGTAACTTCACTGGTTATGGATGATTTTCGGCAGGAGTTGGTCAAACTCCAAATTTTGCTGGTCCACAAGGAGCACCTTTTGGTTTAGTAGGCTCTATGAGTTACTTCAGGCAACCTGGTGTTTTTCAAAACCTAGGTCATTCTTTTCAAACCTTTGGGAACCCTGCCTGCACTGGATGGAATTCCCAAGGTCCTCCACAACTTCCTTTTCTGGCCACGTTAAACTTGCTAGACTTAACTAAAATGACAAACAATCTGATTCGGCACAATCTAGCTTGGCCTTTGGTCCCAACTAAAATTCCCTCGGATATCCCAAAATTCGAAGGGAAGAGTGGTGAAGATCTGGGAGACCATGTGACCACATTTCACTTATGGTGCTCATCCAACTCCCTAATGGATGATTCAATTAGGTTGAGGTTATTTCAGTACACCCTAATAGGAAATGTGGCCAAATGGTATATAGAGTTGCGAGGGGGAACCTATACTTCTTTATGTGATTTGGCTAATATCTTTTTGAACCATTTTTAGTTGCGTGTCCGATATGAAGCTGGAACTGAACTTTTGGCTAACTTCCAACAAGACACCACAACTTACATTTAAGATCACATCCAGGAATGGAGAAGGAGGAAAAGGCTTATTAAAGATGAAATTCCACCAAAGTTCCTTCTCAAATGGTTTCTCAAATATTTACAACTTGAGATCTCAAAGGATGTGTCTCCTTCTGGCATTTATTTGGAAGACTAGGCTATTTTCTGAGCCCAGCAATTGGAACTGATATATTCTCAATCTAGGACTCTTTATAAAATTCTACCTAATGCTCCTAGGTCTAAGGTTGATTTAGTCAAACTGAAACTAGGCCCCCATGCTGATGGTATAGTCATATCGATTGATATTAATGCAGTGAAACTATTGAATCAATTACGTTAGTTGTCTCTACAACCTGCCTTTTCTAACTAGGCAACATCGTCTGTACCTACATCTTCCCAACCTACCTCTATAAATGTCATCCAAACCTCCAACCCTAAAGGAAATCAACAATCTGATGGGAAGAGGAAGGGATACGGTAAGAAGAAAAACCAGGAAGGGAAAGGAAATGCAAACAAACCCGGCAATGGTGCCGGTGAGGGTAGGAAAGAGTCCCAGTAAAAGGTAAAATTTCTGTGCAAGTTATGCAATGGAGATCATCTGACTCACCTCTACTCTAAGATGCAAGATTCTCAATGCTTATTAGTGCAACAAGAGTCCTCTAGCTCCCAAGTTTTTCTAACTAACCCTTTTCCCCAAGAGTAGCATTTACTTGCTAGCATGAATTCAAACGATGGTACCTCCACAGGGGGAAACCAGAAAAGGGAAAATTCCTCAAATGTTTATATGATGATCTCTCATATTGACATTGCTAAGTGAGCACGTGATTATGTGAAACAGAAACATCTAAGGCTAAATCTATTCCCGAAGCCATAGACCCACTTCATATTGAGCAACCCTCTGTTGAGTCTATACCTCAGATATCGAAATGTTCCACAAAGCGCTCGACTATTAACCCTAATGCTAGGGCAGCCCAGAACTACTCGATTGTAGAAGATCTGGCTCAAAGTCCTTGTGCTTGTTTGCATTGGAGGTACTCCAGTCATGCCCTACTCAGAGAAATGCTTTTCTTTCGGCAATCGGTGCAGTAGATCCAAAGAATTCCTTAGTGCTCACTTTTGATATGTTGAATGTCAAAAGGAGACTTCCTTACCATATGGCTTTCTAGATAAAGTAGACATACCGAAAGACCAATATTTTTTGGAAAGTTATAGATGAGGGAGCTTCCACACGTGTGATGTCTATGTCATGTTGGAAGGCCATTGGATCACCTTCAGCTATTTCTTCACCGACTCTCTTGACGAGATTTGATGGACATTCTCATAGGTTGCACGACATTATCCCGACCTTTCCTATATGTGTTGGGGGAAGGGTAATGAATATTTAGGTAGAAAAAATCGATGCAAACCTGGATTATAACCTCCTCTTAGGCAAGAATTGGATTTAAGAGATGGATGTATAGTTTCATTTTTATTCCACATCCTTTGTTTTCCTCATGAGGGGAGTATTGTTAAAATTGACCAGTTGGATTATTCACCAGGTGACTCCCATGCAACTTCGGATTCTACCGTTCCATTGGTGGACAATCCCTATCAACCTATTGATAATTTAGGAGTTGGGATGTACTCTTCATTAATGGGTATATTTTACCTTCCTACTCCTACAACTAGAATTAATGCAATTTCATCCTCTAGGGGACCTTATCGGAAAGAGTTCTTTCGAACTCATTATTTTTCAGACCCTTGGCCCTTACCTTCATCTACCACCACATTAAATGGAGGGCAGGTTGATGGAATGCCATTTCCCATGTCTGCAAGAGAACTTAGCTATCAATCTATCATTAACTCTGCAGACAACCATCCCACTCCTTTTTCACAAGAGGAGTTAGATGGCGATGATGGGTGTGGATTGACCATGGGAAGATTTATGTCATCGTTCATATTTTCTTCCTCCATTGCTTGAAGTTGAATCTAGGTTCTCCAATCTATAAACTAGTGATGTTTGTACAGTTTCAAATCCTTTGGCTCTAGCACAATTTTCAACCGAAGGTAACATGTCAGTTATCTCATGAACTGTACCTGTAAACATCTATAGGAATCCTAATGTGATAGAAAATTTCTTCATCGGAGCTGATTGTTCCCCTGAAGAAAATTCAAATCTACACCAACCTCTTTAAAGAGTTTCGAGATGTGTTCGCTTGGTCTTATGAGGAAATTCTTGGAATTGATCCATCTACAGTCCAGCATGAGATCAATACGTATGAAAATTCCAAACCTATTCATCAAAAACTTTGACTACTCAATCCTCGGAAAGCGACAACTATTAAAGTTGAAGTAGAAAAGCTGCTTAAGGTGGGTTTCATATTCCTCGTTCCTCTAACCAAGCGGGTTTCTAATCCAGTCTCAGTCGATAAGAAGAAATGAACGATATGAGTATGTATTGACTTTAGGGATTTAAATAAAGCTTGTCCAAAAGACAATTACCCCAAGCCTTTTATTCATCAAATTGTTGATGAATGTGTGGGTAATGAAATTTTTTTGTTCATGGAAGGATTCTCTGGTTAAAATCAAATTACTATCCATCTAGAGTATTAGCACAAGACAACCTTTATTTGTCCCTGGGGCACGTTTTTATACAAGAAGATACCTTTTGGTCTTAAAAATGTTGAAGCTACATTTCAGCGGGCCATGCCTTATGCTTTCCACGACATCAAACATGTTATCAAAGCATACTTGGATGACTTAGCTGCTCATTCTTGCAAGAGAATGGATCATCCCAGCCACCTTTGGTTAGTTTTTTAGAGATGTTGTTTTTACAAAATCTGAATAAGTGTGTTTTTGTGGTCACATCCAATTTCCTGTTAGGATTCATCGTATCGGCTGAAGGGATTCGTGTTGATCCTTTCAAGGTTGAGGAAATAATTCAATTGCCTCCCCCATCTTCCATTCGTCAACTTCAAAGTCTCCAAGGAAAGGAAAATTTCTTAAAGAGATTTATAGCAAATTACGCTGAGATTACCAAAGAATTTATGCATTTGCTTAAGATGGGAGTTCCATTTTTATGGGACAACTTCGCGCAATGATATTTTGATGCTTCGAAAAAATCATTAACCTCTACTCCATTATTGAGTCCACTAGATTATGGTAGAGTTTTCCTTTTGTATCTCTCTGCATCAGAATCAACCATTAGTATGGTTCTGGTTCAGGAGGATGATGCTCTCAATGAGCATGTAATCTACTACTTGAGTCAAGGCTTAGTAGTACCTGAACTACACTATTCTCCCATCAAGAAATTAGCCTTGGTGGCTATCCATGCTGTCCAACGGCTTCATAATTACATTATGCTATGCAAAATGTTCATCTTAGTGGTTGTCAATCCTTTTCAGTTTGTCCTCAGTAGGTGAGTGATTAGGGGCAAGTATAATTAATGGATTGTCATTCTCCAAGAGTTTGATGTCGAATTCTTCTCAACTAAATCTAAGAAGTCGTTAGTTTTTGTGGAATTGATTTCAGAGTTGCCTTATGAGGAAGCCATTTTTTATGAGGAAAAGTTTCTAGATGAACATTTATTCCTCATTTCTTCACAAGATCCCTGGTACGAAGATATCATTATTTATCTCTAGACTTCAAAATTTCCACCTACTTTCTCCAAAGATGAGCGTCGAAAGTTACATCACCTTGCCAAAAACTATGTTATCATTGATGATACATTATATCGCAGGGGGGTTGACTCAATCCTTAGGCATTGCTTAACTTTCGAAGAAGCTAAGTCTGTGCTTAATGATTGTCACAGTGGAGCTTGTGGCTGTCATCTATCAGGGCTTGCAACTAATTTGATAGTGAGAACTAAGACAATTAATAAGGTATTATAGACTCATGTGCATGGATGTGCCTATGTTATTTTGTGCAATGGATCGATTAGATTTCAGAATACATAGACTTTGAAGTAGCTAAATACTATAATAGAAAAACACATAAAAACACAACAGATTTAATGAGGAGTTCACCCAATAATCCTGGGCTACATATCCTGGTCCAGCCTGTAGTGGTCACCTCTCTATTAAGTCTTCAAACAAAGTTTTTAGAGTAGTGAGATCAATTTGAGCCTCACACACAACAGATATAATTACAAGAGCTTCACTTGAATCCCTCAAGCTTTCTTTGAGTACATAGACTCCCTCATAACTCTCAATCTTTGTCCTCACTCTGTCTCGCACTTTGCTTGCAACACTTTCTACCTGCTATGCTCTCTATCTGTGGCTTTCTGTTCCAACATTGTCTCTTTGTTTCATGTCCCCATCTCTCTGCCTCCCAAGTCGCTACACGCTTTGAATCCCTCTACCAACATTATACAATCATTGCTTAACACATCGAGAGGAGATGTCCACCCATTTTGTAATGCCAGAGTGCTTAGGTGCCTTGAAATCCTTCGAATTCCCAAACGCAGCCATTTTCTGTTATACATAGGGAAATATGTTCAAAATAGATAAACTCCACCAAAAAATGATATATTGGACTTCAAAAATCCTTAACTGTGATTAATTCCCCTATTGGGTTTGCCCACAAGTCGCTATCGCATATCGGAAGGGCCCATTCCTTTTCATTTTTAAAAATATGTTAAACTACGAAAATGCACTAAAACACTATAAAATCCCACATTCCGGAATTGAAATATGGTTCAACATTGTTAATAAACCCTTTTGGGTCCGTGACATCGCATCGATGCTATTTCTAGCTTTTCGTTTATTCAACGAAAATGTAATTTACAAAGGAAAACTCAGTTTTCCAGACTTCAAAATATATGCAATGCCACCTATTTTATTATCGGGTCCATAATATTGTTGTTATCATTGTTATTAGCCCCAATCCATTGCACAGTTCCGATGTGATGTGGTGATGTGATATATCACAATCACTCATCGCAATAACCCTTGGGCTGTTGTAAGCACTCCACTACATCCTCCAACAACGATTTGCCGATTTAATATCGGTTGTCGATCTACATGCTTGATTGACGGTCTAGATTCACTCCACCAATCACCATTGTAATTTATATACATAAAGTGTCGATATCCCGTTGATAGTGATCCACTGATCAGATTTAGGTCGTTGATCGGCTAGATCCGATGCCCCTGATTTAACGTTGTTTTAAAGTGCCGATAGTGCTTTTTACTCTATTTTCATGGGTTTTGGGCCTCCCAACAGTGTTTTTCTTCATTCTGAAGGGTTTTCTCTACCATGCTAAGGGTGTTCCTTTTGCGAATAATTTGATCTTTTTAAAATATTTGATCTTTGGCATGATTTTTAAAGAGTTTATGAAGACTTAGAGAGCATTCTCAGATCCATTTAGATCATGCCTTCCCACTGAAAAAGGCTTTTGGACCACCCAAAATTGGTTTTCAAGCATCGCTTAAGTGAGGATACATCAACCTCACTTGCCCAATCTCTATCCATTTTGCACTACTAGGTTTTGAACCTCTGAGTCCTATTCGTAGGTACTCAACATCCCCTCTACATGTAGTCCTCACCTTCCTATCCAGAACTATATCTTCCTACAACTCCTTGAGGTATTCAGGCAACAGTTCATAAATGGAAGGCAATTGACTTTGCTCTTCAGGATCTTCAATTAAATAAGGGTCAAACAATCTTAGATTTTCTGCATTTACTACTGAATATATGTGCATGTATGTTGGCAGATCAAGGCGAAAGGCATTCTCACCAATTTTCACAACTATCTTAAAATGCCAATACCTTATTAGCTTCAGCTTCTTTCCTTCACCTTGCATCCTATCCTTGCTGATATATAGAGAGACTTGATCACTAACTTGGAAGCTGTGCTCCACCCAGTGTTTATCATTCCTTGCCTTGTATTTGGCTTGGCTCTTTTCCAATTATTCCTGCACTGTCTAGTGAATTTCTTGGATTTGTTCAATGAATTTTATTTCTTTGTCCACATCGCTATGTCCAGCAACTTCTATGTCTTTTTCAAAGACAAAAACCAAGTGAGACCTTGGTATGAAACCAAAACAAGTCTCAAAAGGAGATCTATGTGTAGAAGAATGTTTAGCATGGTTGTAAGCATGTTGCACATAACATAAGTGTTCATCCCAAAGCTTGGGATGCTTGCTGCAATAACCCCTAAGCAACTGGATCACTGTCATGTTGACTACCTCTATTTGGTCATCTGTCTATGGATGAAAGGTTGTTCTTTTCTTCAGTCTAGTGTCCATTAATTCCCACAGACTTGACCAAAACTTCCCAACAAATCTGGAGTCTCGATTAGATACTATGGAAGTGGGTAACCCAAAATGTACCCAGACATGCTAAAAGAATAATTTCGTTATTTTTTCAGCTGTAATCTGCTTATTACAAGGTATTAAAATACACATTTTGTTGAACCTGTCCACAATAACATACAAATAGTCATGTTCCTTTCTAGATTTTGAAATCCCCCAACAAAGTCCATGGAAACACTTTGTCAAGGAAAGGAAGGAACTGGCAGTGGAGTGTACAAGCCTAGTTTTCTATTGTTGGGCTTGCTTTTAGCACACATGGTACACCTTCTTACATATCGAAACTATTTCATTCATTTTTGGCCAAGAGTAGTATCTTTGCAGTTGGGTAACTGTTTTTCTTACACCAAAATGACCTGATATCATGGAAGTTTGTGCCTCCCTAATTATGTTAATTCTCTCTGTTTATGGAATGCATAGATTTCCCAAGTGATACAAGAGTCGGTTCTTAATATAGTAATCCAATTATTCTACCTTTTTCCATTACTTAAAGTTGCATATACATCTTTAAAATCTATATCTTGAGCATATTGTTCAATGTAGCTTTCATACATTACAGAGTTATGCTTAAGTATAGTAGATGCATTTATTATTGGTTTGGACAACATATCTGCAACTTTATTGTGTATGCCCTTTTTATATCTGATGACTAAGTGAAACTGTTGTAGGAAACCCATCCACCTATAGTGTCTTGATTGCTACATTTTAGTTTGTGAGTGCAAGTACTGGAGTGGTTGATGATCAGTATGTATTATTGTTTCCTTTCCCATTAAGTGATGTTTACACTTCTTCACACTCTGAACTAATGCATACAGTTCTTTATCATATGCAGGATAATTAACTACTACAGAATTAAAAGTCTGAAAATGGTAGCATATGGGTTTACAATGTTGAATCAACACTGCTCCCATGGCATAGTCACTGGCATCTATTTCAATCTCAAATGGTTGTTAAAGATTTTGCAATGCTAGTACTGGTGTTGTACTTTCAAGGTGTCGATGGCTTTCTACTGTTTGTGTCCCCACTGAAACACCTTGTTCAATCCTGTCAAAGCATGTAAGGGAGCTACAATTAAGGAAAAGTTAGCAATAAATTTTCTCCAATATTGTGCTACCCATAGGAAGCTTCTAACTTTTGTAGTAGACTTGGGTTTAGGCCAATTTACAATGACTGCAACCTTAGAGAGATCTATCTTTAGTTCACCACTCCCTACAATATGACCCAAAAAATTCAAAGATGTTTTACCAAATTCACATTTTGATAATTTAACATAGAGATTTTCTTGCTTCAAAACATCTAGAGTCTGCTTTAAATGCTTTAAATGTTCTTCCCATGTTTTACTGAATACAAGAATGTCATCTAGATATAAAATTACAAAATCATCAATAAAAGGCCTGAGTACATCATTCATTACTCTCATGAAAGTGGCAGGAGAGTGAGTTAAGCCAAAAGGAATAACTAGCCATTCATACAACCCTTTCTTTGTTTTGAAAGCAGTCTTCCATGCATCTTTCTCTGCTACTCTAACCTGATGGTAACCACTACGTAGGTCCAACTTGGAAAACTAAGTAGTTTCCTTCAACTGATCCTATAGATCATCAATGCGAGGAAGGGGATAATGATTCTTGATCACTATTTTATTCAGTGCTCGGTAATCAATGCACATCCTCCATGAACTGTCCTTCTTTCTTACCATGTTATGAAACCATCTCAAGAAAAAGATAGAGAAGATAGATCAATTCCTCATAATTCTGCCTCTTCGAGGGGGCAACCTCCTTTACATTACATAAATGAACAATTCTTTGATGATACAAATGAAAAGACCTCCTTTCTATATATAGGAGTCTAAGGGGTCATAACATAATCAGAGCCGACATAACAATAATAATGTAAGGGCACAATAATAACAATAGTGGGCTTCTATGGGGCACAATAGTAACAATATGGGCACTACATGGGTACATCAATATAATAAGTGGGTCGTACTAATAACAATAAGGGGTTACACTAGTAGTATAGGGGTCTAACATGCCCCTCTCCTTCAAAAAG